>LBNU01020701.1:1752-20407 GCA_014162995.1 Artemisia annua | reverse complement strand
CTTCACTACTTCACTACTTCTTGCTCTTCACAACTCTACTTCTTCTTTACTATTTCTACTCACAACTAACACACCTAGATCTATCTAGTTGCAAGCCTTCTACACCTTCACAAGTAATATACACAACTACTAGACAATATACACAAATGTACAATACTTCTTAACTTGATTGTTGAAGGAGTATTCTTCTTTTGCACTTTTAGAGATGAGGGAATGAAAAGATTGGATCACTTGAAACAAGGATTAATAATCTTATGATCAAAGGGTTTTAGAAGGATGTTTAGAGAGAATTGGATCTGAAAATTTTCGTGCAAAAGGTGAGGAAAATACCAGGTTTGAGAGGGTATTTATAGGCAAAAGTTTCTGACAAGAGGAGCGTGCCGGCCCCCTTAAATGGTGGACGGGCAGTTTTCTTGTCTTTTTCTGGGGAAAGTTTATTTGGTGAAAAACTAACTGATTTTGGTTAAAAATTTGAATTCATGTATTTATTATGAATTAAACATTTTCATTTATTACCAAATATGTTTTTCAAAAAAATATAAAGTGTATATATAATTTTATAAACTTTGTAATATTTAAATAAAAATCCCTTTGATCATAAAATGTATTAGACACTTGTTTATTCATACGTTAAGTGATTTTGTTGGATGAAGTGATATTAGTTGCTAAATACTTGTTTACGTATTAATTTTGCGTTTAATGTTTTTACATTTTGTGATCGTCAAAACTTAGGGATATCGAAAAATATGAATAACGTTTTTATACATTATTTATATCAACAATCAATTATAAGGTAAAGGTTGATTTTTATTACCGGTTGTTGACGTTCAATCTTTTCAAATGCTTCCATAAAGGCTGGATCCAAGCACAACTGAGTAAACGTTGGCTCTGTCGGGTTGTCCAGTTGAGGTTCATCTGTTTCTATAGATGCTTCCTTGGCCTTGGATCCATCCGTATCATCACCCATCGTTATCATCAACATTTGTGAACTCTCATCTTCCTTTTGTGAACTCTCAGATGTTGTCCTGTTCACCAACTTGTTCATCCAGTCCTGGACTTCTAACAATGATTCATTTCCGGGGTGTTTCTCCAATCCAGCCCTTAGCATGTCATCAATATTAATTTTCATTTCTTGAAATAAGGATAACATGTTCTTCAGTGAGTTACTGAATTCCTGTCATTAATATAATCAAATAAGTCTTTGGGCGCAAATAAGATCTAAATTTCAAAAGTAAATCGGAAGATGGTAAAGTGATAAATCAGAAAGTAATCCTAAAGATTTTTACCTCCGCTGATTTGAATTGGGAATACTCCCCTTGAAACTCTAATATCATTGCTGATAACTGTTGTTGGGTGAGCTTAATACTTGAGGATGACGGTTCATCATTTCTATTTTCATATGTTTGATCGGTCCCCGCCATTGGATCAGATTCGGTCCTTTGAATATCATCCTCAGTTCCGGTGTTTGGAATATCATCATCTGTTAATTGATGAACCAAATAAAAGAAATTCAAATATTCACTGATGAACCTCATTCTAATATATGCAAATTTCAAATATCACAAAATAGATTTTTTACCGAATGGTTGTGGATCTACCCAATGAGGCTCCTGAATATCATCTATATGAACATTATCAGCCATTTGCTCATCAACGTCAGCTGCCTTAGGGGAATTTGAAGTTCGTTTCCTTTTGTATCCGACATCGCTTTTGAACATGTTCATCGAATAACGGTTGTTAGGAGATAGCGAACTCCTTTTCCTTTTCTGTTTTCCTCCTACATAGTATAAGGTTCATCAGACAGGTTCATCATAAAGCAGATTATTAATATAATATAAGGTTCATCAGATTATTAACAGGTTCATCATAAAGCAGATTATTAATATAATATAGTTTAAGGTTCATCAGATTATTAATATAATATAAGGTTCATCATATTATCATTTTTGTTTACCTTTAATTGTTCTTTGTCTCTTCTTTACCGTATATTCTATCAGCATGTTATCTTCATCTTCTCCGATCACTGGCTGTATCTGATCTTCTTCTGTTTTCTGTTCCTCTATTTCATCTCCATAATTCTCTGAATTTAATAAATTCATTCCGATCAAATGTCAATAACTGATGATTCCAAAATAAACCTGATGAACATTTAATAAAATCATACCTATAATCATCTGTAAACCCAGATTTTCAAGAGTCCCCCGTTTCGAAACAATTTCTTTTGTCCATCTTGGTTTTGTTGAGGGTTGTTCAACATTTTGGATTTCTGCTCCAGCATTCTCTATCTGCTCTTGATCATCATCATCTCTCTCTTCTTCACCGTAATCAATATTCTCTTCTTCACCGTTATCATCATTCTTTTCTACATCATCATCCTTTGTTTCTTCTTCTGCTTCCTCCAATTCTTCCTCGTTCACCGTTTTCACAGCTTTTGGAGCTCTTCCTTTTCTGATTTTTCCAAACATCATCTCTTCCAATTCTTCCAACATTTCTGTTTTCCAGTATTTAAACGATAGAATTTTTGGATTCTTCAGAAGTGAATTGGCAAAGATCACCTGCAATTTTAAGTTAATGTAACTGATGAACCAAAAACACATGACAAAATTTAATTTGCATCAATGATAAANTCCAATTCTTCCTCGTTCACCGTTTTCACAGCTTTTGGAGCTCTTCCTTTTCTGATTTTTCCAAACATCATCTCTTCCAATTCTTCCAACATTTCTGTTTTCCAGTATTTAAACGATAGAATTTTTGGATTCTTCAGAAGTGAATTGGCAAAGATCACCTGCAATTTTAAGTTAATGTAACTGATGAACCAAAAACACATGACAAAATTTAATTTGCATCAATGATAAAGAATATGCTAATTACCTCCAATAGCAAGATTGGTCCAAAGAATGGCTTTCCCGGTTTCCAATCTTTCCCGGTTTCCTTCATACAATCCACCACATATTTGCACCAGTTCATTTGTCTCACCTTTGTAAGATCGACAAGAGATGGCAGGACTACTATATTCAGTGTCCCCATTGATACCACATGGAACAAAATAGTAG
Source organism: Artemisia annua (assembly GCA_014162995.1). Taxonomy (NCBI): domain Eukaryota; kingdom Viridiplantae; phylum Streptophyta; class Magnoliopsida; order Asterales; family Asteraceae; genus Artemisia; species Artemisia annua. The sequence continues at coordinate 17,354 of LBNU01020701.1, read as the reverse complement.
AAAACAAGCAAATGAAGTTCATCGTAAATAGCTTTCCACTATCATTTTTCTTAATTTGTTTCCTAATTAAAGGCAACAAATCTTTATTAACATACAATCTAGGTTTTTTTCCAGCAGCACCGAATTGGTTTCTCCATTCTATGTAATTTTCGTTTGATCTGTCTTTCAAAATGTCACGCACATCAACTTCAAGCTGGCCCATTGGGAATCCAAAATTATGGTGAACTCGCTCAGGGGTTATTTTATAGTTTCATCAAAGACAGTTAGAATTCCTGATTTAGCATCAAACCTTTCTAGCAACCAATACCCTAAACGACTTGGCATTACATTTAATCCAAAATCCATCAACGATGTAAAACCCAAACCTGCAACTGCCCGTTTTTGGTCCATTGTTATTTCGTTAATAATATCATATAATGGACCAGGAAATTTTTTTATTTTAACCATTGGAAATTTAACTTGGTTAGGTTGGAGAGTCTGGCGAAGATTTAGTCCAGGTTTAAGGTCTTCTGAGAGAACAGGCTTAGGGTCTTCAGGGTTCGATGAACCTGAAGGTTTTGAAGGTTTCGATGAACCTGAAGGTTTGGAAGGTTTCGATGAACCTGAAGGTTTTGAAGGTTTCGATGAAACTGCAGTTTTTTAAGGTTTGATGAAACTGCAGGTTTTTTACTTTTTTTAGAAACCGGTTCATCAGCTTATGATGAACCCCTAGCTCTTTTATCAGTAAATGCATCTTCAACGAAGTCATCATCACTTGGAGAATATGCTCTCAAAATCATAGGCTTCTTTCCTATCCAATAAAAAAAAACACCAACTGATAAGCATTCTTTCAATGCAAAATAACTATAAACTCTTTTTAAGCATTCTTTTAAACTGATATAATGTTGGATTTGTTTCATCTTATATAGGCCGGCTTGTGGCTTATAAATCGAAGATTTTCAAATTAAGCCATAATACCACCTATATAATCTGAAATAGACACCAACGCTGAAACTCATAACGAATAAGCTGATGAACCTCATTCTAATCTATTCTAAAGAGTTACTCTAACGAATCTGCAACCTCTAATTAAACCACGATAACAAAGCAATCACTGATGAACCTCATTTTAATATATTCTAACATATTATTCTAACGAATCCGCAACCTTGAATTAAACTACGATAACAAGCAATCATTGACGAACCTCATTCTAATCTATTTTAACAAGTTATTATTACGAATCCGCAACCTCAAAATTAAACCATGATAACAAACAATCACTGATGAACCTCATTCTAATCTATTCTAACAAGTCATTCTAAACCACGGAGGCATGGTAACTGCTGAACCTCTAATTAAACAACTGATGAATCAAATATACCTTTATTAGCTGGTCGGTCTTGGAATCGTTTTGATCTCCTTTCTCCCAAGGTTGGACTCGTACTCTTATTTGAGACTTCCTTACTGCTTCCAGATTCTAAAAAAAAAAAAAAATTAAAATCATATTATTAAAGTAAAAAAATAAACTGATAAAAAAAATCCTAATTCTTATGCATTTTTATATTCTAAAAAATATGCATTTTATTTTCTAAAAAAATAAACTGATAAAAAAAATTCTAATTCTTATTTATTTTATTTTCTAAAAAAAATCCTAATTCTTATGCATGTACAAACCCTAATTTTTCCCCAAATTAAAAAAATAATAATAAAAAAAATAAAAATAAAACGTAAATTAACTCTAAAAATTAAATTAATCTAAAATTACCAGTTTGACTCATCGTTTGCAAGCGTAAATCAATGACTGATGATCTGAAATTTTAACCCTATTTTTTTCCCCAAATTTTGATCGAAAATTAACGGTTAGTGTGTGTGAATTGTGTGTGAAATGAATGTGAGAATGAAGAAACCGTTTAGTGGAAAGAGGGAATAGAGGAGCGAATTTGACGGTTATACCCCTTTTAAGGGAAAGGAGCGTGTGTTTTTTTTTGTATTTTAAATATGGACCGTGGGATTGATTTTGGTCAAAGATTGGATGGATCGGACGGCTAGAAACACTTTTTAGCCTTTTTAATTTGCATCCCCTTTTTAGGGGATCGCAACTCTTATCTTGAAAAGGCTCAGGTTGCGTTTGTTTTTCAGATATTTTATGTATGAATCTGCAAAATCATATCTGTGAGATAAGAGGTGGATCTGAAGTTTTAGAGATATAAGAAGTGATAATCAAACAAAATAATAATCTATAAAATTGAAGTCTAAAAATAAACAAACACGCTTCTTTCATTTTCTCATCCCGGTTGCAAACATAAGAGGAAAAAACAAAAATATTTCTTTCATTACATCTTCCCGCCTGCAGACATAAGAGGAAAAAACAAACACACTTTTTTAGTTTTTCCTCTTTCCGCAAATGCTTCTTTTAAAAAAAACAAATAGTGCCTCGTAAGTTAAGTTTTAAGATCTTATAATCTTATGGTTCTTATCAGCTTGAGTTTATGAATTATATAATTATAAGTTCTGATCGAGTTTATGCAATCCAACAAAACTGAAGATTATTTTTAACAGAAACCTAAATTGAGTAACTTTCTTTTTTTATGAGAGGTTTAATTTTTAATTTTTAATCGTTTAATTTTTAATTTTTAATCCTTACTTTTGGTATCAAATAAATGAAAAATAAACGAGATGTTTTGTCTTAAAAAGGTCTTCTTTATAGTTGTTTAATTTTTAATCCTTACTTTTCTATAAAACTGAGAGATGTTCTTTGTCTTTAGAAAACCTTTTTAAGAGCTATAGATTGGGATATTTTCGTATCAAATAAACACGATGCATCATGTTACTAGACACACAAAATTAATAGATTAGAAAAAGTTTCAACAATAATTGAAATTAGGGCTTACACAAATGCTTCCCTTTAAAAACTTTAACAATATAACATACCAAGTTGACTTAAACATATAAGTCTGCTATAGAGTTTATAGTTTAGGGTTTAGAAGTTCGATAGTTTTATTCCTTTCTTTATTCATCTATGGAACAATGTAAGTTAAAAGTGTGTAGAACCACAAAAGTCTTACATATGGGTATTTTACTTTTTCTTTTGTAACTTTGTTTTAATCAACTTTTTCCTCTACTTGTTTTTTAGCCTAACAAACATATACGCGATTAGTGAAATTTGTTTGGTTTACGAGTGATAAATCATAAATCAGATTCATCACCAGCAAAGAGTCATTACGTTTTTTATACTAGAAAGTACAAAGTGCATAGAAAATTAGTAGAGATTGTCTTTCAAAATAATCACTAAAGGTTGATACAAATTTTCTTACCCCCAAAATTCGGCAGAGTTACAAGCCATCCAACACAAAAACCCTATGAGTTTCTATGAATGTTATTTTGTAAAGCCAGTGTTTCTTACTCTTGGTTTCTAGATTCAACAATTATGATTATAAATTTGAGCACAGGAATCCAACAAACCTAATTTTAAAATATAAATGTGTCACGTATTTTCTATTTAGGTATGAAATCCAATTGATATTGACAAAACTTCGTTTTCTTCCAGAAAACAAGACATGGAAATAAAAACAATATTAAAGTATATGTTGTTCTTTGAAATTTTCATTACATTAAGTCAAATAGCGGCATGTTTTGTTCAATACATGCTTTACAAAGTGTGAAAAAAACTATATCTATATTTATAAAGCAAATCTTGATTGTCCTTGAAACTTAAAGTTCTTAAAAAAAGAGTAATATTAAAGTATATGTTGCTCTTTGAAATTTTCATTACATTAAGTCAAATAACGGCATGTTTTGTTCAATACATGCTTTACAAAGTGTGAAAAAACTATATCTATATTTATAAAGCAAATCTTGATTGTCCTTGAAACTTAAAGTTCTTAAAAAAAGAGTAATATACTAATATGTTATGACAAATATACCCTTTCAATTGTAAATGTGATCAAAATCTGTTTCTAACGTTTTATATGTGAGCATGCATGTAAATGTGATCTAAGTCTTGCCTCAAATACTTTACGAGTTATTCACTTTCCAAAAGTAAATGCTTTGCATAAGTGTTGACTAAAATAGCAATAATTTGTCACCCATATTATTCCAAATTTCCAATTCTATTCTTGTATACTTTAGTTATAAGTTATATTCATAGCCAATATATTTAGATATATAATTTGTTCATCTTGAAACTCAAGGAACCATAAATTGCTGGGCAATAATCTTTATCTCTAATACTCATAAAAAATGTATGCTCACAAAATGATGGGCAATATACTTTAGTTATAAGTTATATTCATAGCCAATATATTTAGATATATAATTTGTTCATCTTGAAACTCAACGAATCATAAAATGATGGGCAATAATCTTTATCTCTATTACTTATAAAGAGTGTATGTTCATTCTTGAAATTTAAAATTACTTACATATTTTAAATATTGTTTAATGTTAAATTAATATTAATTTTTTTCTAACTTATACACTTTTGCATAAAAGGTCAAACTAATATCACGATTTCACAAGTATAAAAGGTCAAACTAATATCACGATTTCACAAGTATAATTTGTTGCCGCTAGAAACCGCACTTTAAGCGGATTTAGTTAAAGTTAAATGACCATCCAACAACCAGTCCTTAAAGAATGCAAAGTCGTGTATCTTTGAAACGAGCATTTGGTACAAACTTTTCGCACCCCTTATTTGTTGACTATTTCATGCCACATCTTATAGATAAAATTAGTTCATTGCGTTAGTATCAATATGTTGACTGTTTCATGCCACATGTTATGAATATAAGTTCATACTTATGGACGAATTGATATCCAAAACAAATAAAGAAGATAGTTACTTTGTTTAAAAAAATGCAAATAAAATGACTATAATGCAAATAGTCAAATAGAATAGGATATTAGTGGTGTAGAAATTTTAAAGGGTGACTAGAATTCAACTCTCATATTTGTAGCACATTAGACCTGGTCTTATATTCAAATATCAAAGTTATTGACAAATATTCTTGCACTTCCACATTTATCACCTTTGTATTGTTCATTTTTATTGTTTGAGTTGATTAGTACGACTAATATAAAATTATGTATATATCATCTTTCTTGTATAAACACATTCATATCCTCTAACTAGTAACCTTCATCTTTATGATTGGTCTTGTAACATCCAATATTATACTTAATATCATTCATGTTGGAGTCCTTATAAATAGAGGCATCTAATGTAATATGAAAACACACCAGTAACAAGTTCTATCTTTCTCTTTTATACTCACTTACATTCTCTTGCTTATTGTTTTTATTTTGTTACTAGGCTTGTTGTTATACAACACGTTATCAGCACGCTTAATCTTTAAGTTTTATTTCCTTGTAAGTAAGTTTACTTTAAATTTCAAGTTTTCAAAACTTCGAAGATATGAAATACATGCCGTGTTTATGTGTATTGCATGATCAGATTATTGTTTATATCGTTTTACAAACTTCAAAGACAAATTTTCTCTTGATTGTATAATATAGTCAAATTTATTGTTATCTAAATTATTATTATTACTTCTTTGTATTATTTGTTTACCTCTCTTTTTTCTTATTTAAAAAAGGTGCTTGTCCAACATTTTATAATTATTTACGATATTGACTATAGAATATATATTTTAGTTCATTGCAATACATGGGTACTTGCTAGTATAATTTGTCTCTGCTTAACATTAAAATGCATTTATATGTGAAATTGTTATGATGCAAATATTTTATTTCTTATGTCGTATAATTTATATTGCGAGTGCACTATAAATAATTAAAATTGAGAGGAAGAAGTATCGTATTCGTAGATCCTATGTTCCTATATATATAAATAAATCAAATCTAAAAATGGAAGGACCGGATCAACGATCCTTTATATCCTATACAAACATTTAATCTCTTCTCCAATTCCTTTATACTTCCTTGCTAAAACTTCTAATTAAGAAGGAAGACGCGTTCCATTCAATCCTCTTAACAAGGGACACGTCCTATTTAGCTAGACAAACCGAACGGTTTGGTTCCACTACTACTGTCTAATAAGGATGCTCATACCAAATCTACGACTAGTTACATCAAAAGATTGGAAGACGTGGTCGTGAATATAATATAGATTGAATTAGCTAAACAACTAAAACATAACTAGATAAAGAATTATTAAGTACACATACATCGAAATAATGACTGCTTAAAAATATTTCTTACATACCGTGTTGTCAACATCCTTGACGTCTTTCTAAATTCTAATATACAAAATTCATGCAAAACAATTTTTTCACATATATTAGTCAACTTTTTCGTTCTCAAAAGATGGACATAGTATGCATCAAAGGTGACAACTAACCTAAACAATTTTTTGGTGGATAAACTAATAGACTTAGAGACATATATCACACAAGAAAAGGCTGTTCACGTAGTTAACACGACTCGTATTGATCAGGGTCGGACCCGTGTTGATCAGAGTCCGACCCATTCTCTCTCCGTTGCTTTCGGACCCTTGCCGCCCACGAGTTATTTCCATCATCATCCATGGCGCTCCGTTGTTTAAGCTCCGCAACCTGTGTCTCCCACGTTGCTTTCCGCTGCCTCTTTTCATCCGAACTTGTTTGGCCCAAATGTTTTAATCCCTTTGTAATACAAGTATCATACATAGCACGAGATTCAGGGTTAGATAACGTCTTATACGCTTCTTTGACTTGAATAAACCTCATGTTACACTCGTGGGCACAATCCGGTGGACATACATCGGGGTGGTACTTCAAAGCCATTTGTCTATAGGCTAGTTTGATCTCGGAAAGTGTTACACTCTCCGAGATACCCAATAAGTCATACAACGTCTCATCTGGTGGTGGTGTGTAACATCTGGTTGTGGCTTTAAGTGGTGAACTACTAGTAAAGGTTGTTTTGATTAAAAATGATGTGTTTATGAGACGCTTGTTACGAAAATCAAAAGAAACTTGGTGTAACCAAGATGGAACTAATGAATTGTTGTGTGGATTTGAGGGGACATGGGTTTCAATTTGCGAAGAAATTTGTAGTGAAGTTGAATTGATCATTTTGGGAAGCAAAAAGGATTAGCAACGTGTATTATATGTAGTGTTAGATTAATGGTCCCATATATCCACCAACCAGGAAAAAGCTTCCACTAACCAAAAGTTAAATATATTTAGTCTTAAAATGGAATACTTGCTACAACTTGTCGATCAAGAAATACACGTAACATACTGATTTTTGATGAAAGACTTACGGTGTGTTCTCGACTTTTTCATTAAAAGAAGAGAAGTGATCCTCAATCACTTCTCTTCTTCCTTATTCCTCCCAAAAGTGGGCGGATCATCTTCCTCCCCAAAAACACAAACACTTTCCTTCCTCAATCACTTCTTTTCTCCCCTATTTCCTTCCTAAAAAACTCAAGAACACATGTTTGACTAACTTCCTCCCTTAATCATTTCCTTTCTCCCCAAAAATCAACTCAAGAACACAGCGTTAAAGATTATGTTTTTTGGGTCGTATTTGTGTTGGGCCTATTTAGTGTCCAACGGTTTCTTACTAGGCTTAAATATAAATGATCGAAACTAAGTATAAAATGACTCGATAGTAATGAAATCAACTAGCTAGCAACTTCAACAAGGTTCAAGTCAGAGACAACTTTAAGAAATCAAAAACAACTTGAAGATATATTAGCTAACTGATGCGATATCAACTAATAAGCATATAAACTAGAAGCTGAAGGACAAAGGAGCATCAGGGATCGACAATGTCTTGATAATCCTTTCATCTACCAACAAAGTTTAACTCGGAAAAATATCTCTTGGATATTTAGGGGGTACTTTTTCAAAAAAGCAAATGAGCGGAGAAGATACAACCTTGAAAAAGTCATATATAAAATGAATGTTGGTCGGAGTAAATGTTATCTCTTCTACATTGAATATCACATTTAAAAGATCGAGCATTTACTCTCTTTGAACTCGTTATTGTTGTTGATCTAATAAAAAAAACTCAAAGCTCTCTTGCAAATTTTACACTTTTTTGATTTTGCTTGATTAGAGATGAGCAAAACGTAATGTCATTCAATTAAGTGTTTTATCCAGAAAACACTTTGTATTTCTTTAACTAATTCTAATAAGAATAATACGTTAAAATGTTTATCTTGTGGGTTATTGCTTAAACCTCATTGTTTTTAAAAAACAATCATGAATTAAGGAACTAGAGTTTGTTAAATTGGGAAAGAGATGCATGCATTATTGTATGGTTACCGGAATTGAGTACACTAGCATAATAAAGCTACAGGCTACAGCTATATCATTACGTTTCTAACTAGTACTATTACGTGAAGCTGTGAAACTGATCTGAAGCGTGTTGGAGTACTAATATAAATTTACCTTTTCATCAAATCGATTTTGTTTTTTATACTTGAACAAAATGATCAACGAGCATCGATCGAATGATGTTGATTAATATTATTATTTCATATAAATGTCCAAAATATGGTATAAGCACGTTTCTTGCATCCTGAGTATATTGATCTTTACTTGATATATGGTTTGGTCATTGTTTGACAAGTTACAAAATAAATAATGTTTAATAATTATGAATGGAAAGAGGGATATTGCTATTCGTCAAAAGGATGCGTGACCCCCGCACCAGTAAGTTAATTAATAAAATACATCAATTGTCGCTGGAATATCTCTCAATGTATCTTTTTTGTACGTTCATTAAGATATAAAATGACATAATACATAGTTAGCGTGTTACTGAACTTTCTTATTGCTATTTTGATCCCTTGTTAACAAGCGATGAAGATCTTATTATGCGAAATGATAGTGGTTTACGATATTTTGACCAACTAAAATCCACTTTGTTTGAGCTCGATGTCACGCATACTCAAAACCGGTAAAGCCCTCCACTTTGAGGAGATTGTCAGACCACTTTAGTGTTGTTAGCACTAAACATGGTTCGAAATTGATGCATCTCACATTTTAATTTTGTCAATCACAAGGTCCTTATTACTTGACCATACTAATAGAGCATATGCTACTACACAAGTCAAAGCAGCCATAAAAGTCAACACAAGCTTAATCTCCCCACATTGCTTAAGACATCAAAAGTATTTGTGTGTATTCTAGTATTGTACTGTATGCATTAAGTCTTGTATAATTAGTTCTTAGCTGCTTGTATAAATACTCTTAAGACACTCATTTGTAACTAACTTTCAAGTTCAATACAGTCATTTCACTCTCATTTCTCTCTCACTTTCATTTTATAGTATGGTATCAGAGCACTATTTCTCCGGTGACTCACCATAACTAAACATCATAACAAACTTCAACAAACACACCAAACCACCGTAACAAACCACTGTAACCGTTTTCCCCTAAATTTTCCGGTCACTCTTCATTATCAGTCAATCACTCAAGAACCTTTATCACCATTCATCTTTCATTCTTGAACCATCATCACAATGGTTAGACCACCAACACCACCTTCTTCATCAATCCTACCACAACAACCACCAAAACCTCCACCAAACACCACCGGAGATACAGAAGACACCAATTCAGTCAATCATCCATTATTTCTACATCAAAATGATCACCCTTGTTTGATTTTAATCTCAAAGAAGTTGTTAGGATCTGAAAATTATAGTTCTTGGAGAAGATCCATGACCATTGCTCTAAATGCGAAGAACAAGCTCAAGATCATCACAAAGGCCTATCCAGAACCTGATGCAGAATCACCACTCAGGGCATTATGGGAACGCAACAATGACATGGTCATATCTTGGATTCTCAATACTGTTACTGATCAGATAAGTAATAACTTGAGCTTTGTTAATTCTGCTTCATAATAGTGGAATGAGTTGCAAAATCACTATTCACAATTAAATAGTCATAGGATATATCAATTAAGTAATGATATTGCACAATTGAAACAAGAAAACTGTTCCATTGAAGTATTTTACCAGAAACTAAAAGGATTTTGGGATGAAATGGATGCTTTAGAAGCACCTTACATCTGTACTTGTAATTGCACTAGTGAGAATGGTAGACTGAATGGTGCTAGAGAGAATAGGAAGAGATTGATTCAATTCTTGATGGGATTAGATGAAGGTTTTGCAAATCTAAGGGGGCAAATTTTGTTAATGCAACCATTGCCTAATGCAACTAAGGCATATGGTATGCTAAGACAGGAGGAGAAACAAAGAGAAGCATGATAACATCAAATTTACCCCCAATCTAAGTGTTAATTTCCCCCTTAAAATGCTCATCTTTTCTACTTATATGAAGAATATATACTCTTATTTCTTCCTATTTTGGTTTCAGAGTAAAGATGAGTAAAAGAACGAACTTAAGTGGAAATGGAAGGACTTTGGAGCAACTACGTGGAAATTATGGATTCTGCACTAACTACGGCGTAGAGGTTCATCTACCTACGCCGTAGCAAGGCTTCACGAAGACTACGCCGTAGTAGCTGTCCTACCTACGGCATAATAAAGAATTTATGAAGATTACGGCGTAGCCCCACAACAGGCTACGGCGTAGAAGTCCACTGAAGAACACTACGGAGTAGGCAACTATCCAAGCTACGACGTAGGATCTCATTTGAGGCAGTAAAGAACTAACGAGGCCAAGGAAGAAGCTACGGCGTAGCCACCTTATCTGCTACGCCGTAGGATGTTTATCACCAAGACTTTACGCCCGTAACACTTGATCAAGTTACGGCGTAACACTATTTGCAAAGGTTACGGCGTAACAACCCTAATACGCTACGCCGTAACATAGTCGGGGCCTATAAATACCAACCCTAATTCCGAGTTTTTCATATCACTTCCCATCTTTTCACCACAACAACGTTGGGAAAAACTCAGGAAGGAGGGAGAACGAAGTTCTAGCCACATCCAAGTCATTTCCAAGGGAGGAATCACACACCGATCATAAGTGTTTTCATTCCTTTACTTTGTATTCGATTCATGCTTAGATTTGTATTAACTCAACTTTGTTTTACTGCAATTATGAACATGCGTGGCTAAGCACCTTTTGGTGTTAGCCTAGTTATGAAATTGTTATGATATTGATTTAGTTTTCCACGCATCTATTGTCTATTGTTTGTTTACTTTCATGGCGAGGCTTGGGACACTCTAGTTCCCGTAGTGTTTAGCATTGGTTGTTCCTTAGAGGCTTGTGGAATTAACCCTAGGAAGCAAGCCGCTAAGGATGTGACTTGGTAAGGGTTAAGTACTAACCGTAGATGCCTTCCCTTACCATACATGTGCGAATTAACCCTAGGACCACCTACCAATGCTATACACTTAACGGAGTTAGAGGGTTGTAAGATCTGACCATGCTGCATTCGTTAGTCTTGTACATGTTAGTAGAGGCACTTAATGACTCTTATGTCTTCGTACCGATGAACCCACGGTTTTACTAACTTTGGATAGGACAAGGTATAAGATAGATCTAGGCGAATTTGACCATCTGACCCGAAATGAATATTGAATCCCCGAATGATATGATAGGATGCACCTATTGGAAAACTAGTCATGATCATAACAAGAGTAGTAATTAGGTTAACACTACTCCTCTCTAATGTTTTCCTTCTATTTACTTATTGTCTTGTCATTTACTTTTATTAGTTTAATTAATCTTTCAACTCAAAACCCCCTTTTAAACGTGACACGACTTAGATAATTTCCGCACCTTAGCTCTTAGGACGACCTCGGCTTTACCATTTAACTATACCACACACGACCGGATACACTGTCCGTTAGTACGTAAAAGGTAGATCTTAGGTAAACGAGACTTTATAAATATTAAAACCTGGTCAGTAAAACCTGCATCAAGTTTTTGGCACCGTTGCCGGGGAGCTATTAGGATTTTATTTAAGTTTTTAATTTTTGTTTTATTTTCTTTTCATTACTCACGGTTATTTTCAAGTTTCAGGTGTTATGGCAGAAATTGACATTGACAACCTCACGCTTGAAGAATATTTGGCTCTTACACGAGAAGATCAAGGGCCTGGTTTGGTTAGGCCGGCTATTGGGGATGATGTGCAGTTCAAAATTAAAAATCAATTCATAAGGGAACCGCGCAAATACCCATTTTCTGGAAGCAAGACGGAAGATGCTCACGAGCACATTGACAATGTTCTCTACATTGTCAGTTTGTTCAACATTCCGGGCGTATCTCATGATGCGATAATGCTGAGAGTATTCCCGATGAGATTGACTGGAGCTGCAAAAAGATGGATCGATAGACTACCAGCAGGGACAGTAAACACTTGGGCTCTTTTGAAGAAGTATTTCATCCAAAGATATTGCCCTCCTTCAAGGACGGCAAAACAGCTTGAAGATATTCACAACTTCAAGCAAGATAGGGATGAAACATTGTACCAAGCTTGGGATAGGTACAATGATTTTTTGTACAAGTGCCCTACTCATGATCTTAACAAGCAATAAATGGTCAACATTTTTTACAAGGGGATCAACATCTCAACCCGCCAGATGCTAGACTCTCAGGGACCGATCCCTAGCATGACTCCAGCCCAAGCTTTAAAAGCTATTGAAGATATAGCGGAACACTCTCAGAAGTGGCAGTAGTAGGAGCATTGCTGGAAACTCGGATGTAATCACCCTAATCACCAACAAACTCGAAAGCTTGGGGCGAGACATGAAGAAGCTTAAGGAAAATGTCCATGCTATTCAGGTTGGTTGCGAAGTTTGTGAAGGACCCCACTTGTCTAAAGATTGCCCTTTGAACGAGAGAGATGAAATAACTGAGGAAGTCAAATATGGGGAAGGTAGACCATTCCAAGGTAACGGGTATTGAACAGGGCCATATGGATATAATCGGAAACCTTATGGAGAGAGAAGATCAAGCCTCGAGGATACTATAAATAAGTACCTCGAAGATTCTAGGAAGAGACAAGGAGAGCAAGATATATGGTTGAAGAACTTTCAAGAAGCCACTAACAAAATCCTTGCTAACCATGATGAATCTATAAAGAATCTTGAAGCAATGATTGAGAATTTAACTGATAATATCCATAAGAACAACATTAAAGAAAACAAGAAATCCATTGTAGAATGCAAGGCAGTTTTCACAGAAGATGATGGAGAAAGGAACCTGATGAGACAAAAAATGTTACGTTTTTAGGGGTCAGTTTGAGTCCTAATTCGTATATTATTTGATCGGATTTCACCCAAAGTCGTTTCTTTTCTCATTTTAGGAACTTTTGAGGAGAAAATCACAAAAGAAGCATTTTCGGGCGTTTTAGGAGTGAAAAAATGCGGAAAACAACAAAATCTCAAAAGACCCTAAAGTGCACAGAAGGTGACGGCGTCACAAGCTTCAACGTGACGACGTCAGGAACAAATGAAGTGAAGAAATTGGAAGTTACTCATGACGGGCCAGAGAGTTTTTGGCCTAGTTTGGTGACGGCGTCAGGGAAGGCCGTCAGATCTGGAACAAGGCGGCGTGACGACGTCAAGAAGGCCATCACAAAACCGTAATCATCGGCGTGACGGCGTCACACCTTGGGCTGACGCCGTCAGCCCGTATTTTCTATATATATAGGACGAATTTTATTGTTTTAGGAGAGGAACTTGGTGGAGAACTTAAGGGTTAAACCCTAGCTTGTGTATTACAGACCTTAGAGGGTACTTTTACCCCTCTAACTTGCATGTTTAATCTAAGATAAGTCTTCATTTAATCAATACAATATGTCTATGTATTGTATGATCTATGTTTGTGCTTTTCTTTCCTTCAACATGCTAGGCTAAATTAACTTGTGTTTGCTTAGATCTAATGAAACCTAACTATTAATTATCATGTGATGTGTATGTTGTGATTGTGATTTGGGTGAATGTTTCATCTACGTTAGACTTAAGAAAACTGGCTAACTTCCTATATGGTAACAAGCTTGAATGTCTTAGGAAACGTGAATCGTATGTGCATTAATCGATTTTAAGGTAGTATTTCATGCGTAGGTTGCTATCGGTGAGCTTATGATAGGATACTTGACGTATCGTCATAGAGTGAGGTAGGAGCTTATAGAGTTAGGGAATTGAACGCACTCCCTACGACTTGTCAGGAATACACCCGTCATCCACGCAAACTCAACATACTAATTACATGGTAAAAGATAGTTAGGGAGTAATGAAATCTAAGTAAACACTACTTTCCCCACCATTGTTTTCTCAACTTTAAATTAATTGCATAAGTAGATAACTTGGGTTAGTTGACTAGCAACTAATTCCGCCCACTCCTTCAAAACCGAGAATTTACTGCTTTCATAAAAATATAAAAGTGCAAAAATAATCATCCTCCACCCTTAGACCTTATTTAGAGTAGTCTTTAACCTAACGAACACTATTCCCTGTGAGAGAATGATCAATCCCCCGGTACTTGCCACTACACTATACTACATCGGTCAGGTACACTGCCTGGTGGGGATTGTAAGCCTCTTGAGATCCCTTGAGAGGTAAAACAAAGTGCGTAAGCAATCCCTACGCATCAGAACCTTTCGCAAGAAAAGGCTGAATCTCATGAGAAGATCCCCTGCCAGTTACCCAAGAAAGAAGACAGCTCAGAAAGCTTTGTGGTGCCCTGCAAAATTTGGGATCAAGTATAAACATTATGCCATTATCTTTGTTCCTATTCCTGAAACTTACAAGCTTGCGGAAAACTAATTTGAGGATCGAAATGGCTGACACTACTAAAACGAGCCCTATCGGTATAGTAGACAATATCATATTAATGATCAACAAATTTTTGTTCCCCGCAGACTTTGTAGTTATTGATATGGCTAATGTTCCGAAGGAGGACCTGATTTTAGGAAGATCATTTCTCGCCACTGCACACACTAAAATAGATGTATTCAAGAGAGAGATATCGTTTGGAGTATACGATGAAAGAGTTGTGTTCAATATGAACATTGTTTCCTCAATTTTGCATAAGGAAGAAGGAAGTTCTTGCAAAGCTGATCTAATGGGACAAGAGATCTCGCCAATCCTCCAAATCTCCGATGATGTATTCTCTTATACAACTCCATCATGCTCAAAATATGTGCAAGAGGTCAACTCATATTCAGATGACGAATCTTTTTGGGATGACAATGATGAAGAAGATGTAAGGTTTGAAGTGGGAGACGAGGAAGGGGGCCCAGTAACGGTTGCTGCAAAACTTCACTGTTGTAGACCGTCAATGATGACGTGGGATTGCGACCACGCAACAGGTTTTACCTCTCAAGGGATCTTGAGAAGCTTGCAATCCCACCAGGCAGTGTACCTGGTCAGTGTAGTATAGTGTAGTGGTAAGTACGGGGGATTGATCGTTCTCTCACAGGGAATAGTGTTCGTTAGGATAGAAAAACTACTCTAATATGTCTAAAGGTGAAGGAAGATTATTTTTGTATTTTTGTATTTTTTGGAAAGAAAGTAAAATCTCGGGTTTTGGAGGAGTGGGCGGAATTAGTTGCTAGTCAACTAACCCAAAAAAAAACTACTATTGCAATAAAAATAAAATAACAAGAAAATAAAAGGTTGTGAAAACTTATATGGAGACAAATGTGTTTACTTAGACTTCCTTACTCCCTAACTATCTTTTACC
>LBNU01020699.1:49315-59714 GCA_014162995.1 Artemisia annua | reverse complement strand
GAATCCATATATGAGTCTAATGAAGATAGTTATATGTTGGTTAACCATTAAGGAGTTTGTTTATGTTTGCAAATAGAAAATAACAACACACCACTCGCATTCATCAAAGCGTCATCTTAAAGGATTTAAATTCTCGAAATTAAAGCTCAACTGCCTCCTTCTTTACGGGTTGTTACAACAGTATTCATGTGCTTATTCATGCATCCAAAACAAAGAATAGATAAACTAACATCAAAACATTGGCTATTAATCGTAGACTGAAACGGACCACAAAAGATTACTGTAATATAGACCGTACCCCCTGATGGCACGTCTATGGATACACCTTTAAGAGTACCTTAAACAGACCCCGTAATCCACGACATAAAGACAACATGACCAAACATAAAAACCTAAAAAGGAAATGCTATAACACAACAGAATGCAAGACAGGTAGAGCACCAAGAACTAGCAACACAAGGACGAACAAATCACTTTGTTCCCAGTTTGAACACAAAAAATTTTTTTCAGACCCTTTTAGTTGCTGCTCTGACTTATCAACTTCATCTATGGCCCCTGTTCGTTTGCCAAGTCAGCATCCTGCATCTCCTTTAGTAGCTGACGCTCTCTCGGGCTAAACCAATGAATACTCAGATTTTCAAGCTCTCTTAATAACCTCAGCCTTTGCTTAATTCTCACCAAACGGGTCTTGGCACATCTGATGAGTTCTTGCACCTAGCTTAAAGTCCCTTTTCATTATCATATGAATTCAAAAAAACAAAAAATCATAACACGCATCCATTTGTCTCAAAGAAGCAGGAGTTTGCCATGATAGCAAGGCTCCGTAGGCCGAGCATAGCGAGGGCGATAGCAGCTTGAGAGCTAATGGGGGTGTTCTGTTTGGTTTTTGTTAGAGGGTGAGGGTGAAAAGTTGAGTGTTATATTGGAAAATGTGTGTAAGTGTTTAGCACTTCGCTGTATATAAGAAGAAGCCGAGAATGGGCAAACTTCTGATTTCATAAGGGCAACTTTTTATTTTTAAAATAGGGGCAGACTTTGACAATTCAATGTCTTGTCAATCTTCAGATAAATGCCAAAACTAGTTAATGTGATTTGAAGGGGCTAAGTGGTATTTAATAATCGCGTATAATCATTTGTGCGACAAATGTATGCTATAATACAAACACCACTTCACAAATGGCAACTAAACTGGCAAACACTAACTTGAAATCCATATAGTTACAAACCAAACCGAATAGACAAGAAAATGTTTTTTCCAAAACCAATCACACTTATCATGCTCAACTTAAGCGTTCCATTTTGTTAAAATAATTAAATTACGAGAGAATTATTACAATATGAATACTAGATTAGATTTTCTCTCTCGTCTTATAGTATCTGCATATGCAAAATCACATGCGTATGACACTTGGTAATTGTGTCTATTTTTCCTCTTTATCTTTTTTATATAGAAAAAAAACGTATTAGTTAGTGGTTGTATTTTGACTTTTTGTATATTTGGTTATTTTTGTTGATATTGTTATGTTGGTATTGTATTGTGTTTGTTGGTGTTTAATGTAGTGTGTATGTTTTGTTATTTTTGTATGTTTGGTCATGTTTTAGCTTTTTTGTTGTGTAATGTTGTGTGTGTGCTGGTGTGTGATGTAGAATGTTTTGGTGTTTGTGTCATGTTGTGTTGTATTAGAGAGTGGTGAACTGAGTCGTATGTGGTTTTTGAGATGTGATATGTATTGAGATATGATCTAGGTGCGGTGGTTTGTATTATTTGTGTTGATCATTGTTTTCCTCGTAGTGAGTCTGGATGCGCGATGGAGATGTGTTTTTCGTGGGTTTCGGGTGGGGTGGGTTGCGCGCGGTTGTTTCTGGTAAGAATGGTTAAAATAACTAGATGGAAACATTTACCAACTAGAAAACCTAATTGAAAAAACCGTCAACATCACACTCGTACCTCGTAACAATCCCTTAGCCGAGCTACCAATCACGAGGCATTCATGAGATCATAGTGTGTTCCCGCTATCATTAAAATGGTGACCAAGCCAGAAAGAATATCAAACATGGGCAAACACACCAAATGTCTTTCAGTTTCATTAATCGCATAAGAACGTACGATGTTTGAATGATCGGTGAGTTACGTACAACGAATTAAAAACATGAAAAAGGTGTGTTTTATGATCATAGTTTTGACGCTGATCAAACATCACCCATGGAATGGGGACTTCTGACCATCAACATAAAACAACGGCCATGGGTTTTGAAGAAGAAGACGAACAGAAGTATGTACTAACCATAGCCCAATTACAATTCTTTGGTTCGTCACATGCCAACATGTAGTCGACCATAAATCTTATGGTGCTGTTTAATACAACATAAATTGACATGTAGTCAATTAAAAACATATTTATTATTGAAAACTTAATATATTGCAGTAAAATACGCCACCTCCTGCCGTTAGCCAACCTTTCCTTGGCCAGGGTCTAGGCACGACCTATCTTAGCCAGAAATTCTCGGTTGACAACAAAACGTCAGACAAGGGAAACTGTTAGAACTCTTACCGGGCTTAGAGACAGAAACAGTTAAATTCACATTTCACCCAAAGAGTGTCAATAGGTACTGAAACCATCGGTGATAGATTCCTACACAGATTCCACAAGCATATCCGTCATTGCATTCATGCAGCATAATTTAATGTATAAAGTATTTCATTCATTTCTTTACCTCTCCACGGTTTCACATTTTTTTAGTCGTTCTGATCATACATGGTCATTCAATGACCCTCGATTTTTTTAAGTTCACCCATGAAACTTCTGTAATTAACTTTGTCTGGAGCAAAACCATCGGTGATCCTTTTATTGGGTGCCATTAGTCTCAAAGATTATTTAGTTTAGCTAAATTCAGAGGCCGTTACGCTTTTTCTTTTTTCTCCTCAGCCAAATGTGCACCATTTCTTCCTCCGACCTCATCCTTTTGATACCTCATCGACTCATAAATGCGCAATTTCCTGTTTCCGCCCACCTTACTCATCTTCCAGATTGCCAACCTAATCTTTCCTTCTCCAAACGCCAATCTATAACTCTTCTTCACGAAGTAGCTCTGTGACAATATATGGTTTAAATATTTAATGATTTAGTTACTAGATGAAGCTTAGTATAACGGGATTAAAGTAGATGTCATATTTTATAAATTACCAGAGACAATATCTTCACACTCTCAGGCAACGTTGATCAAGATCAAGGTTAAAGACTATTCAGCGAACGCGAAGAATCAGTTAGGTCATATTGAAAAGACAATCGTTAAACGCGAGTGGCGCTGCTTAAATGCAAATGCTGATGGTGAGTTGCTATAGTAATATTAAAAAGATGTACAGCACACACGATGAATGAATTTAGGAAGTAATTAACACAACTCCGCCACTTCTTTCACGATGGAAGAACCTGAATACTTGATCTCTATAGTTTGAAAGCCGAGTATTCAACTCTGTAAGTAACGACGATCCTTTAATCTAGGTTCCGACACTACTATCGCTCCTGCCTAACAGTAGGTAATTCACATAAAATCTAATCGCCAGCTTACGGTTTTTTTCCCAACTTGGCAAAATAGCATTCAGCGAAGCAGACTTGTCTTGTGAGCGGCCTGGGAATGTACCTGCTTGGATATTAGATCAATTGTTAGCTGTCCACCAAGTTTATCCTGCGTCTCAGCCTGTAGTCTAATATGCACAAGGTGTGTATACTCCTAAAATAGTTACGCAAAAGAAGACAAATCTTATTCTAAATTTTAAAGAAAGGTTTATAAATAAAATAAAGATATGACGTTTTATTAAATATCAAACCTTTGCAAAAAGCTCTGAACAATACCGATGTTTAAGATAGTTTTTGTGACTAACCAGACTGGCCCTTGATAATAACTGGCGGCGATCTAATCCCATCATACTTTGTGCATAATAACGATGCTCGAGAACCAAGATATGGAAGTAGAGTAAACGAAAAATAAATAAGAAATAGACTAAATGAGAATATATCCATGGATAAAGAATTGATTATAAAAATCAAAATCAATTAGACCTGAAGCAAAAACAAAACCCACCGAAGCTATATGTCCGTGGAACATACATACGATCTTTCTTCAGTCGCGTTCCAAGGGTGTTTGTGACTGTGCCTACTTATGACCAGCCAGCGATTTTGATCGTAACAAATGAGTCCATATGTGCTCCCCCAAGAAACGCATGCCAAGCTTCAAGACTTTCAACAACCGCATCACTTATCGAATCCACTTCGCGTATTCAGACAAACGGACCCAGTAAAATAACTTCTAAAGGTAAAAGAAAGACGATACACCGTACTGCATCTTCGGTTCACGAATATTGTTTGCCGATACCAATTTCCTTGTATCCGTGAATACCACCAATAGATTCTAAGATTGGTATACCTTGAACCAGTATACTGGGGAGGAAATATCCGTTCGAGCGAAACTTTAAGCACCAGATGTTGATTATAACCCAAACGAACGATCACAAACCGGAACCCTGATAAACAAATTCAGCACGACCAAAATGTAGAGTGATGTCCTTCGACTAATATATTAAAGCATGGATGCATACATGCCCTATCAGGTAACTATCATGCTATTTCCGCAGATTAGCTACGAATGAAATTGATATCTATAGTTAGAGTGCTCTAGTCTAAAGCATAAGATTATAAATAAATATCGTAGGCTACCCGAGTGCTCCAAAAAACTAATAGCGCCTATAGAGCACAATTATCATCTTTTTCACTTACACCTATGCTTTTATTGATACGTAAAAGGGGTAGGTCAATTTGTAGCTGGTCTACCACGAATAGACTCTCATGTTGTCTATCTATAAGAACTGCAACAACTCTGCTTATAAAACAATAAATAAGTTACATACAAGGGTCGAAGTTATCTCATCTTTATGTTCAATACAATATTTGGCTACGTCAAATTTATCGCAGATTACTAGTAATGAATACAATTCCAAAAACATGATATATACACCAGAAAAAAACAACAGACTAATTTTTTCAATTTTAATTTTTATCACTCAATAAAAGATATCATAAAAATCTTCCAATATACCTGGTAGTGCATCGATCATACCAACCCAGCTTATTATTCTTTTAGATAAGCCATAAATTTACTGTATTGGTGTACAGTATGATTGTATAAGTAATAATTTACTCACTACATTAGACTATCAACCTTCACTATAACTAATTCAAGTAATTCTCCTTAATGGGTACATTTATTTAATATATCCTTTCTTCTTCAACTTGATAAATCGTCCTTAAATTATTAGTTAATCAATTAATATCTATATAAATTCATAATACTGATTTAGTTATCTGTTATTTTATAAGTTACACAAATACCACATATTCTGTATGGAAAATTAACACTTAAAACATATTTATTCAACTACATAACTTAACGAAAATACCACGATGCAACATAAACATGTGTTACTCAAATTGGATTAAAACAGTTTTTCCCCTCGTAAAATATATGATGTACAAATTAATATATATCACCTCCTATTATATGATATATTAAAGTCGTATTTTCCAAGAACAACATATCCAAGACTTATAACTTTACTAAATATTATATGATACTCAAAATATTTACCCTATTATGTTTGAATTATACTCAGCTTCTTAAATACCATTCACTTTATAAATGCTACAACTCATTACATTAACCAATTATAATTCATCCTATAAAATAACATTTCAATTAACAACTTTTGAATGGGTATTAAACTGAAATTATTATTCCCCACTTTTGCTTGTCTTCGATTTTCCCACTAAATATCATTAAATGACATAAATTCCAATAACAGAAAATTACTTATTATTGCCATTACACCAAAGGGTATGATGGATTAAAACAAAAATTTAAACAGAAAACCTATTACTTAATAGACTATTCAAAACCAATAATATACAACAACCATATCTAACGGTGAATTGCTAATAACCACTTCTCTCTCACACTGAACTATGAAATCTTATATTCAACTCCATATCTGAATTATGTTGGATGATAACACAAAATAGTGTTATTTAGTTACACACGAAAATTTAAAAACTTAAATAAAAAAACGAAAAAAGAAATAAATGATCGATAAAAAAAACATAAAACTAAGTTGATAAAAAGAAATGAAAAAAAAAGAATTAAAGAAATTTATTAGAATTTAATAAGAGACAGAGTTGGAATAATGCAAAGAAAGAAAGCAAATAAAAAGATGAGAAACATGATAGTAGGTAGAATTTGAGCAAACACAATATGACAAAATAAATACGTTCGTATGACTGGTTACTCTTCTTCTTATGAGAATTGAAGTTTTAAATGACATATAAGCTGTTAAAATATGGTTAGGTATATTTTAACACGAATCATTGGACGTACTCAAGATGGTATAAGCCAAATGCCTGGGTAAGGTGCGAAGGGTTTTTATATTTTTTTGGTGTTTCGTAGACAACCAAATATGTATATATATTATCCGAGGATAGCACCGGTAAGTATGAATCCCCGGGTCGTAATCCCAACGAAGGCTAAGACTTGGTTCGTTGGTTCGTGTTCGCGATTCGTGAAGTGAATCGTTCGTGCAGGCTAAGGGAACCCTAAATTTCTACAAATAAAAGCACGCAAAACAAGTAAACACGTAAAGCACGGAAAAACACGTAAAACACGGAAATTAAAAACCTAAACGTAAAACGGGATCGAATCCTAAATTCCCGAGCTAATCTCGGGAAAAACTAAGTTAACTAGGGAAACTTAAATTCTAAAATTCCTAAGGAGTGAAAACGTAAATTAAAAACTTACTTTTTATTTAAAACTTTTTATTTTACTTTTTTATTTATTTATTTAACTTGAAAATTACTAAAATTTGAAATTAACCAAGAAAAGTGAAAAATTAATTTTGAAAACTTTAAAATAACCTAAAAGTAATTTAAGAAATAGAAAATATTTTTTTGGATTTTTTATATATTTATTATTAATTAAAAACTAATTATTAATTATTAACTAATTATTAAAAATACTAAAAATAGAAAAATGCCTTGAAAAGTGAAATTTATTTTTCTAATATTTTGAAATTACTAAAAACTACTGTAGAAAACAGAAAACTTTTTTTTTTGGATTTTTATTTAATTTTTATTAATTAAAAACTATTAAAAAACTAAATTAATTAAAATAAATAGTAAATAAGCTTATAAAATTCTAAATTTTTTAGGGTAAATCTAAAATAAGTCTAAGAACTTATGAAAATTAAGAAAAACTAATTTGGAGATCTGAATAAGCAGTTTAGGCCAATAAGCAGTTTCAAAATAAGCTCTTTTTAAGCAATTCTTGAGCAAACTGGACCAAACTTATACAGAACCTAGTACTACCCTAATTAAGCACTAATCAACCTAAAAAGCACAGAAAAAGCAAGCACAATAAGCAAATAAGCAATAGAACAGGTTGCACACCAAACAGTTTAGACAGTCTACTTCTCAGCTTAATTATAAGCACTTAATAAGCTCCAAAATGGAAATAAACTCAAAACAAATCAAGACCACCTAGGAAACTATCTAAAAAACCTAAAAGCCCTAATTCTAATAGCCTAATTGACCACTAATTATTACCTAGAAAAGTTGAGAAAATCTGTTGTTTGCTGAACTTGCAGAGTTGGGACAGATTACAAAGCTTAATTTTACCTACTTATTGTGTTTGGAAATGATTAAATTTGATTGAAACCTAATCTATGCTAGCTAATCTAACCCCAAATGCAATATTATGTCCTAAGAACACCTATAGCTAACCTAGAATCAACCCTAAAGATGACTGATCAATGCTGTTCTGCACACAGTTCTTATACCAATTTGACTTTTGTACATGAACCTAGGTTTGACTAAAGTGAATTTTAACAGCCTAATTCTACTTGTTTATTGCTAATAATAATGTTTATGCCTTAAATTCCTATACCTAACTATTATATCTAAGAATTTACTCACAAATTTTTAACAGTGAAGTACTCTATGAGCAGATTTTTTTTGCTTAAGGAGATTTTTTGACTTTTAGCACTAAGGTATGCAATTTTATGCTTTATCTTAGCCTAATATGGACTGATGAAGATGACTGAGCTAAAATTAAAGCCTATTAACTACTAGAACCTCAAAAGTAAGCTATATACCAAACACCCCCTATAAGATGACGATTTCACTAAAGTATATGAGACTTGAAGACTTCTAGACCTAAAACAGCTAACTTGAACTGTTAATCCTTAGCTATATAAAAGTACTGTAAGAACACTAATACAGGGCTATAACAAAAAGGTACACAGAAAAGTGGCAGAGTGTGGACTAAAGCTGGCAGTATGAACAATTTTTACGCTATAAATACAATAAAACTAATAACTAGCACACACGACCTTAAAGTAAGCTACAGGGTCACTAATAATGCTAACTAGAAACTAAACTTAAGCTATTTAGAGCTATAAATGCAACGGATCAAGAAAATTGAACTTACTTGTTAAACTATTGTGCAAAGAAATGGACAATGAAATTCGAATAAATAAGTTCACTTTAGCTATAGAGAAGCAAATGAAGCTTATTCAGAGGATGTGAAGCTTGTAACTTTCACCTCAAGCTTATAACTTTTCTTTTTTTTTTTTTTTTTTTTTTTTTTTTTAAATAAAGCTTTCAAAGATAGGACTAGTAAAAGTTATGAAGACTATAGAAAAAAGCCCTAAAGGACCTTATACACAAAAAAACAGTTATTAAGAAAAGCTAAAAGCAGTGGACAAGAACTTAATGGAAATTAAAGCTAAAGAAAATTGGAACAAGCATATATAAAACTGGAGATTTTATTAAGGAAAATGCTGAATTACAAAGAAAACTTTTAAAGAAATACAAAAAGCTTTTAAAACATAACACTAAGCTATACTACCCTCACGGAATTACAATCAATGAGCTAGGTCCCTATTTAATAGTTGAGTAAGTCGGTTATGAAACTTGTGAATGTCCCAGGAAGCTTATATCCTACGTCCCTTATCCATATCCCCCCTTGAATCCTCTGGAATTAATCATTAAGGTGCCGTTATCTATTGATCCTTTCCAGGTCCTTCATCATGTTCATCCAATAAGTTGAGCTTAAATTGGCCACGTAGGAATGATTGGATAGGGTCTGACATTTTCTGAGAATATGTATCTAGAAGGTACTTTGAAGGTTAGGGGTCTTCGGGCGTGGAGATAGCGTGTTTACAGAGGGAGAGGGTGGTGGGGGAAGAAGGGTAAGGGGTAAACGGGGAGTAAATTTTTATATTTGCTTGATTTTGGGCTTGGGTAATGGGTTAGGATTTTGGGCTGTATATAATTGGTTTGATTATTGGTTTAAAAAGGATGTGGTTGGTTTAGGAATTAGGGAGTTGGGGAGGTTTTTAGGTTAAGGAGTTTATTAAATTTTTAATTTAGTTTAAGGGTTTTAAAGTGTAATGTTTATTTTATGTAGGGGGTTAAATGTGTATTAATCTAAAAACTTAGGACCAAAGGCTGTAATTTATGGAATTCTATTCAAGGACATTTGAATTAATTTTTGAATTTATGAGGGACCTGAGTTGTCATTTCTTCAAATAATTTTATCTTGGAGGACCAAAATTGACAACTTTGGAAAGACGGAGGACCATTCTTGTAAATTTCTTCCAAACTTGGTTTCGGGGGACTATTCTTGAAACTTAAACCTATCCAGGGACTTGTTTTGTCATTTTGAGCTTGATTTCACTTCCGCTATAAATATTTCTCATTCCATCTCTGCTCGTTTTCGTGATTTTGTCTCGGTTTTTGTCGTTTTCTCATATTTCTTACCCTGCATGTAGAAAAACACAAAAACACATAATATATTTGGCATTTATTAGCGGGTTTTGGCTTTTAGGTCTTAATTTGGTCAAGAAAAGGTATGTGTTTAAGGCAGCATACCATGGATCAAATGTTTGCACTGCTGTTTATGGTATATTTGGAAAATATAAGCATGGAATATTTAATGCTATAATTTTTGGATCCAATCTTAATGTTTGAAAATGGCCTTTTCATAAGATCAAAGTTGTTCTTTAAACAGCCAGCACCAATAACTATAGAATCTTGTTACAATTGAACTCCATTTGACAGTTACTTTAACACTTTGGACTTCTTTGCACCACATCAGGCATTACTTTGTTTTTTTGTTTTCTTTATTTATTTACTTTATTAATTTTTTTTATAAAACTAACTTAGTTATTCTAACAGGGCTAACTTCCAGTCGTTTAGAGGAAGGTTAAAGTGTTCGAGAAGAAAGGCATACATCAAGGTTGACTATAAGATTACCTCTTAAGCTAGGGATACCTTCCTAAGCAGGGGGGGATCTT
>LBNU01020699.1:5128-26672 GCA_014162995.1 Artemisia annua | reverse complement strand
AATTATGGTATCAGAGCCCAGGCTGCGACTTGTAGTACATTAAACCTTGACCTGTGAAGTTTGGACTATTAAGTTTCCGCTGTAGGCGCTCATAAGACAACCTTTGAGAAATTGCTTTAAGATCTCCCTATTGGAACCTAAGTTATTACCAGTGAGGAATGGGTAGACTAGGACATCCATTAAGTAGCATTGCTTCCGCACCACTCTGATTCGTGCCTCTGCCTTTAGATATGCCTTATAAGAACATTTATTTCAGAAGTTAGAAATTTATGCTCAACCTAAGTTCAGTAACCAAGTAAGTTTGGAATACCTTGAGAATTACATTGATACCTTACACCATTCAAGTTTCACTTTGATACTGATCCTTACTTTCCGTTTAGCTTGGCAAACAGTTTGATACCTTTCCGACCATTCCGAAGGTCATTCAACCATAATGTGTTTGACACATTCTGTGAATTCACTACTATGCTAGATATAAACTGTATCATCTGATACTATTTGACTCTGCATATTTCATTACTATTCCTATGAGAACTCTGGTGATTGTTAACCACGGATATAGGAAGATTTGATTCCCTCCCTACGAATGATGAACCTTACCTGCCAATCATTTCCTTTAGAAGGATATGATGTTAGTTCTATCTCTGTATGGGTTTGTTAACTAAGCATGATGATGCTGATAACTGATATTCCGTACCTCTCAGTTTTGACAGTTATACGTTGTTCGTATTTCCGATGGCACGCACTCTAACTATCGCTTGTGGAGAAGGGTTAAACAAGATTCCTACACCTTGAACTATTCGTTTCCCTATCTCAACACCTTTTACGAATCATGAAATTGACTCTGATATATATGAACTATCTGTATGTTTTGGCGACCGTATTCGTCCTACGAATCCATTTACTTCTGATATGATTAATATTGAGGTCTTTTGGTTATGGATTGATTGGCTCTTCATAAAGCTACTATAGACTACCGTATCTGATATGCGACCTTAAGCTATCTGCTTCATCCTACTTTTGTTATGATGGCTTTCTACCACTTGAATCCATTGAGATTAATTCTGCTATGAAAGTATAAGACTCCGATTTCATTTGATTGACAAGTTTTTCTTCTGACACCTATTTGGTATCTACCATTGGAAAGCTCTGGCATTGGAAGTATTTTGTCGTACAAAATTTTTCTGATGTTCGATGATGAACCTCTTGGTGATTCCCTCCTACTTGGAAGTAGAAATAACAATGAACTGATCTCAGTTGAAGTAGCCACGGTGCCATGGAAGTTGAGAGATTGAAGAAGCTGACGGAAGATGATTTTTGCTCACTCTAGTGTTTCCCTTGAAATGTTCCTGTTAGTTTATGAAGAAGGAAGAGAGAAGTATAAGACAGTGTATCGACCATCATGAACTAAACCGTATCACTATCCGTAATCATTATCCGTTTCCGTGTACCAATGATTGATTTGGTCTACCTTTGAAACACTGTACCTGAGTGCATCATATTAGATTTGAAGGACTGAAGAAGCAACCACAAGAACTCTTAAGAAGTGAGGTAACTAACCAAAAATAGCCTCCGTGAAGTATTTCAGTTGTATTGGTGAAGAAGAAGGAAGGTAACGTGAAGTGTATGTGAAGTTTCCCTAAGATGATTTGTGAAGCTACTTTTGTACTCATTATAATCATTATGAGCCTTAATGATGCCAATTGTATTGGCTAATAAGTCAACCCTTCTTATGCATCTGATGGAATTTATGTTTTCGAGAATGTTTGGACAAATTGTCATAGTATGACATTATGTCGTGTTCAGAGACGAAAGAGGAACATGTAGATAATTTTCGTATTAAGTTAGAATGACCTTTTGTCTTGGAATAGAAAATTGGATTGGCGTTCAGAGGTTGTAGTAGACAACGCTACCATGTATCCTATGAAGACAAAATTTCCACAGGAAGGACCAAGATGGAAAACCATTATCAGAGTTAGGAACCTTGAAGAAGAGTAGTAGAAGATGTTCGCGATAGGCGTTACCGTGGAAGAGGCATATAAGAAGAAAAGAGAAACTGAGATGGGACTTGATTATACCTCATGAAACGCGTGGGAATTACAGTCCAGGCATCAAGACAACCAGACCGTCGGAGACGAGCTATTCAACTCATAACCAGGAGTCGAAAACGGCGGTGTTTACCTTAAAACCTGGAGCTGTGCTAGAAGACCTGTCAAGGACGCGCAATCTTGCTCCTCTATTCATTTTAGTAGTACTAAGATGAATTGATAGCAGAAGCAGGTTTGCGGATGGCGGGATGCACAGTGATCATGTTAGAGATTCATGTTACTACCACACAATTCCAAGAAGAGGTGCCGAAGGCTTGAGGGACCAGACTCAAGTTATAATTTCTTTTCACCGTATGATCAGATGGAAAAGCGCAGACAGACTACACAAATTTGGAAGAAAAGATAAATTGTGTATTTGAATGGACGAATCTTGAAGCAAACAATTGTGTTTTGGATGAGTAAATTCTGAGAAGAATGAAGTTACTGATGACGTATTTCATTTCTGCTTAACCCATTTAAGTTCCGTTACCCGATAAGATCTTTTGAATGGTTTAAGTTCACCGTTAGTAATTCCGTTTTGTGTTCATTCTGCGTATGTTGGATGATGGTGTTGTTATGAGAATTTTTTTGACGATACTTATTAGGTTCTGTTACTTTATTTGTGCCATCTGTTTCTCTGTTTCTGAATTAGTAATGATGATTGTTTCGGACCTACCCTAGGAGGTAGAAGGACTTTTAGGTGGTTAAGATAAGATGTGTAATTCACGACTTGAGATAAAGTATGGACATCATGAGGGCATATTTATATGATGCTAGTATTATGACGTCTGGCCAACGTGATAATACTTACATCATATAACGTGCACTTATTGTGATCATAGGATATCTTGAGGAGTGCCTTAGAAACCTTAGAATTTCTGATATCTGGTTGAAGATTATCTGTATTTAGTGAGACTTTAGGTTCATTCTACCTATACGTTTGATCTGCCTTATCGCCATACGATTTGATATGTTTGGATCCTCGAGATATGGTTGTTGATCTCTGTATTCCGATAACGATTTTAGGTTTCGTTGTAGAGCTTTCTACAGTCCGATTTTATCGGTTAAGTTGCTCTTTATTCGTATGTAATTCCAGTGTTTATATGGAGGGGTACACTCATGTTTTTCTACTTATGTGTTTCACGTCTGTTGAACTATTTGCATTATGATCTGCTTTGAGTAAGGATTAAAATTATGTGGAATTGGATCTGGTTTAGTTATGAGAATATTTTGGAAAAATTATATTGGAGGCATGATTGTTTGAGAATACCTTGGAAAGGTTATAATGAAAGCGAGACTATTTGAGAATGAAGAGTTAAGTGTATCTATCACCCTCATACTTTCTACCAATCGATGCGATCTCATCTGATTTATTCGTTCCAAATTTCACGGACGACATACCCGTCAAATCCTACGAGTTCCCTATATCTTTTCCGAGGGAATACAATTATCATCCGTTACGTCTGGTATATTATTCTTCCGATTTGAATTCAGTATGGTATTTATTTTCTGAAGAAACCGAAGCTACCTTTGATCGACAAAATCGAGTCATGAGAAACTAGTCGTTACGTTTTCGTTCACGATCCGTTGTGTTTCCGTTTCGTTTACCTTTCAATTTCGCGGACGAAATTTTCTTTTTAGAAGGGAAGAATTATAATGACCTAAATTTCCGAATCTAAATAAAACCCGAGAACAACAAAACGAATATACGTTTATCCAAATAAATTAAAACGAAACATCACAAGTGAACTTCTGAGCACATCTTGAATCCGAAAATATTAGAAACCTAAAACAAAATACGAGAACTACTTCTAACGCGACACGAATAATTAATTTTTGGGCCATTTTATTTTTGTACACAAACTAATAACAACACAATGACCCAATAACTATTTTGGCCCATGCTTTTTCCTTGACCCTTTGGCCCAACCACGACCCAGAAGCAAACAATAAAAAGATACGGTTGTTTTTTTTCTGTCACAAGTTATACGCTTCACAAAAATTATAAAACCCTAACCCTAATAAAAAGAAAGAGCGGCATAATAATTCTGGTGGTGTTCCTTCATGTTCGAGACCAAAGAAGGAGGAAAAGGAGAGTTATTTGATCGTGGGTTCATAAGCTAGTACGGATAAAGGATCGGTGTTTGTTCGGCTTTCATTTTCTTTTGGATTGGTTCTATCGTGCTTGTCATTTTTCTGTTTTGTCGAGGCTTCCGCACAAAGGGTATCAACATCTACTTTGTCTTTTCTTTTCCATTTGCTCCTTTATACGTAGACTTCATGGTTGTTGTTTTGTAATCGGCTAAAGGAAAGAAAATGGGAAGCATGTGCTTCGACATTATATAACTCACAAAATATCACATATCTCATTCTAATAAAACATTACAACATGTTTAGTTGAATCGATCTATATGAAGGCATAATCTGAATCTGGATGTTACTATTGATCGAATGAAATAAAAGAAGAGGAAACATGCTTACACTAAATATCACATAAAATCTTACGTTAACCTCACATGAAGTATTATATATTAATCGATCTACATGTGTTGATATATTTCTGAATATGGACCGAATATATTGACAAGAGAACCAATAATATGTAAAAGACTCACATGAAAATCTTATACGTGTATATACATATATGAATTGGCATGCATATTGTGTTTTTCTTCTTTGATTCATGCGTACATATATATATATTAATGAGACCTGGTATTTTGTTGGTTTAACTTGAATAAGTAAAGGGTCGAATGAACTTATTTGCATCGAAGGAAATTAAGGCTTTTGTTGGGTCGAATAACATGTTAATTAGGGGTGAGTTTGGTTCGAATAAAAAGGTTAACAACAGGGTGTGTGACGCGGCTTATTTAAACAACAAGAGAAGCGGTTGTCTCGACATATTTTTAATAAGAAGGTGTCTTGGACTTGGTTGTTTTCGAAGTAATAAAAACCTTGGGTCGTCGTGGCATAAAATTAAAAATCGTGGGTACGTTAATAAATTACATAAAATTATAATGACGGGGTCCAAAATTATTATCTTAATATTAATTTATTAAAATAAAGTTTAAAATAATTTATTCGACTTTTAATATTTAATTTTGATGATTTACATTTTAGACCCTAAACTTATAATATTGACATTTTAAAACCTAAAATATTATATTGGTCATTTTAACTTTATATATTATTAATTGTCAATTATGACCTTAAAGTATTAAATTACTATTTTCGGAAAGTTACTAAATATGGAAGTTTACTATTAATGGAAACCTGCTAATTATGGAAACTTACTAAATCTGGAAAGTTACTAAAATAGAAAGTTACTAAAAATGGAAAGCCGACTAAAATGAGTAATCCGATTTAAGATAAGTTATTAATAATAAGACGATCATGAATTCGTGTAGATTCGCTGAAGAAGGAGTTTGCTTCCAATCTCTATGTTTTCTGTTGTGTTTGCACTTGCGGTCTAAGGTACAGATATTCTGACCTTTTCAGTAAAGGTTTCTCATGATTTCTTCTCTTTTGATCTTTCATTCTGTTTAGGGTTCCCTATGCCATTGCTATGAAACCCTATTTTGTTTCTGAACCTTTTGCTATGAACCTTTGCTATCTGAACTTTCTGATTTTGGACCTTCTGATTTGGACCTTTTGATATGACTATATGATAACTTATGATCTGTGTCATTTTATGACATTCTGTTGACCTATTTCTGTTTGACCTATTCTGTTTGACCTAGTTTAGTTTGACACCCGAGCCAAAGTTTGTTTCACTAGGCATGGGGGTTCCATGTCCGTGTCAGTGATGCACCTCTGACATGACTCTAGGGCAGAGGAGTGATGTTCTGTCACGTCCCCTTTTCTGTTATGTGATATGCGCGCTTTATGATATGATTATTATGGCCAGTCTGTTTTCTGTGGGGGCGTATGGATGCATCCTAGATCTGTTTCTGTTTATCTGTTATATGTTATCTGTATCTGGTGATTGATGCTGCGTGCATGCACGTCCTTCACAACTCTGGTAGGACTCCCCTACATATTATTATTATTATCTGGTAGGACTCCCCTACATATGTACGACTATGGTATGATTATACTGAAGGCATTATTTGAAGGCAATTATATCTGTTATATCTGTTCTGGGCTCGTGGTAGATGACTAAACCTTACCTTACCTTTTATTTCTGTTTTATATTACCTTGATTTTGTTTCTGTTATTTCAGTTGCACCTTACTCAGTATTCGTTTCTGTTCATTATTACTTCGTTGTTATATCTGTTCACTGGGCTTTTTAAGCTCAGCCGCATTTCTTTTCCTGCGGCAGGTTTAGTAGAAGCTGGGTTATGGGTGGAGAGTACTTTGGACTTAGAAGACTACACCTCGATAGCTTTGGATTAGTAGGAGCTTTGGCATTTTCAGACTTAGCATTTATTTTGTTCTTTTGTAACCTTGTATTCCAGATTATTACTTTGTAACCTTTGAAATTCTTTTGTATTACTTATGTTGTATGTCTGTATATGCTTTGATATGTCACCGTAATGTAGTGCTTCTACTCTTATCGGGTTGGGGTGTTACAAAGCGGCCGGTGGTAAGCTACGTGATCTAAGTGCGGAACAATCATGGGATCTCCTAGAAGATCTTGCTCTTTATGACAACGAACGTTGGAATGATCCCCGTGATTTGAATAAAACGGTCAAGGCAATATCTTTGCCTTCGAACAATTCAAGCACTTCTGACCGTAGGATCATAGAACTTGAAGACCAAGTCAAGTTTCTTATGAAATCCTACGAGGCTCCTAAACCTTCAAGCCAAGTGAACAAAATCTCTTCATCGTGCGAATTATGTAGTGGTCCCCACGACACTCATAACTGCATGGAACTCCCCAAAGAAGCCTTCAAGGAATTCACCTATTCACGTATCAACAAGGCGAGGGAGAAATGGCCCATTGTTGACCAGAAACCTAAGAAACTTAACAAGTATTATGAGGCATGGAAGGATAAACCGAATTTCAGTTGGAACCAGACTCGTAGCGTATCGTTCAATGACTCTCCTCTGCTTACATGGTCTGAGCACCATCCGCCCTTGAGTATGCCCGAGCAGGATCCTGAGGAAATCCTGCGGAAATTCATCCTGTCTCAAGAAATAAGGCTTGCGAAGCTCGAGACTCAGTTCAGACAACAGCAAGCTGACATGAGTAACAAGGTTGGTAACCTAGTTGACATGATAAATGGTCGCCTTGCTGGTGAAATGACGCGAGTCGAGGAGGTCAAGTCCATCACCATCCTCAGTCCGCCGACCTCGCCGGTAAAAATTAAGAGCCCCAGCAAACTCTTCAAACACCTATTACCAGACAAGAAAGAAGTGAAGGAACCCTCTGCCTCGACCGCACCAACCCTTTTCGTGAACACCATTACCACGATAACCGTGCTCAAGCCCGTCACGGATCAACAGCAAACCAGTGAAAGGGATAGTAAGGATGAAGATGGTATCCTCAAGACTGACCATGGGGAGACGGAGAACCCCTTGGACTTGACCAAGGATTCATCCACTCACGAGACGGGAAATAGGAAAGAAGTGGATAAGGTGCTTGAAGAGTCCCCTGGATTAATTGATGGCTCCCTTACGGAGGAACTTGAGAAAGGCACAGCAAAATTATACATCGGATTCAGAGAAAGGATAGAAGAGGGTACCTCTGATGTTTTCAAAATTTCCTGCACCGCTAGAAGAAAGTTGATAGAAAATGCCTATGTAGACCCCAATTCCCCTATGGATGCAATATCCCTTTCTCTGTATAACGAGGCCTTTAATGAACATGTTACGTATAAGGGGTTTAATATCATTGGAACAGTTGGAAGGGTGCCAATTGTAATAGGGAAGTTCTCCTTTAACATTGACCTAACCATAATCAACGACATGAACTCAATCATTAGCCCAGCCCTGACTAACCTTGTCTTAGGAAAGCCATTCATAAAGGCAACGGGAGTGATACTCGATAAAAGGGGTAATAGCGCATTATTTACCGATGGTGTTAGGGAAGTGATCTTTCGAGATGGTATGAGTATCAACCATCGGAAATTTGTAACACATGGAGGTTGCAAGGCAGAAGGCCTGGTAGGATAAAGCGAGGCGATCCAACTAATCTCAAAATACCTTGTATATCGGTCGCAAGCACTTTTATAATGTTTACATTGATACGTGCTTGCCCAAGAACGTGATGTCCCTGTTTCATTACAACAGCATCTTCAGAAGGGGGATGATATACACGGGAGAGGATGTTGCAGGTATCGACAATGGTGTGCAAGTGTTTGTAGGCAACATGACATTCACTATGAGCTTCACAATTGTTGATAATATTGAAGAATACATTGATCCTAGGTTATCACAAGTTGTTTTTGGGGCACCTTTCTGTGAAATCACAAATTTAATTGTGGACGAGCTTAATGGAATCATGACTTTCACCGATGGGATTAGAAAAGTCTCATACCAAACTCCATATAAAATGAGGGACTTTAAATTGATTGATTATGAAGGGCTTGATAGTCTAAGCTCTCAACTCGTGCTATGTGATGAGGATGTGAGAAGAGGATGCAAAAACACTTCTGACTTATCATGTGGATTCTTTAAGGACGTTAGTAGGCTGAGTTCTAGATATCAAGAAGATCCTTTCGATTTCGAGGATCCAAAATACCTCAACTATGATAGTGATTCTGATAGAGGTTCGGGTGATGACCTAGAGGATGTGACCAATGATGAAGTCACGTAATGTACGGTGACTTTGAGTCTAGCTACAAGACTCGTTAATAAAGAAAAGCGCTTCTTGGGAGGCAACCCAAGCTTTATTTGTTTTGTGTGTTTATTTATTTGTTTGTTTGTTTGATTTTATTTATTTCCGTATGTATGTTTTATTTTTATCATTATTGATTCATGTTACTAAATTGTGAAAATGCTTTATTTTTTTTTAACTTCGTCTTAACTACATATAAAGGTATTTTGCAAAAGATAAGTGTAAGGGAAATCTAAATCGGTTTATAAGAACAAACAAACATGAATCATAATGATATTTTGCAGGATTTCCAGGAAGTAAGGATTGAGTTTTTCCAGAAATTTTCCGGAACCTTAACATGAGAAATCTGTCAGATCACATTTGACGGCTTCAAGCTCCAGGCTGACGCCGTCAAGTTCAGTTTTCTGGAACTTTTTTTGAAAGTTTTATTTTTCTTCCGGAATCATAAAATGCTTTATAAAATCTCTAACTTATAAACTCCAGGAATCTGCAAAATATTCATTCCACAAGCATTATATCCTTATACAGATTTATCCCGCCGATGTTATGCAGGTTTTCGTGTTTGTTTTCTCAGGTTTAACAGGTTATTTGGACAAGAAGATGATTTATATTTTGGAAGGAAAGCTTTGAGTGTTCATTGTCTTGGAAGAAGATCTAACCATGTTACCCCTTTATCTACCGAGCGAATCAGGGGAGTATTTGATTTCATTCTTTTACCTTATTTACTTTTACATCTTATTATTTGAACATTGGAGACAATGTTCATCTTAAGTGTAAGGGGGGGGGGGGTAAATTACGATACCTTAGAGAATGCAATAACGCTTGATTTTTGTTTGTTTAATGGTAGATGTGTAATAAAACTGAGGGAAATACCTGTTAGGGTAATTTTAGTTCCAAATTTAAAATTTTTTACAACATTTAGGAGTGAAACTTTGGTCTTAATGAGCGTCTCATGGATAGGAGTTACATGACTAGCACAAAAACCGTACCACTAAAAATTTTTTCCACCCCAAGTATGTGAGGTTCGACCCTAGAATTGGTAGGAAAAGCATTCATCTTTAATGCTATGATGTGTGTACCGGTAGCACTTAGATTCTAGAACTTGCGATAGGACCATTCCGAATCCACAAGTGAGACTACATTCGTGTAGTTAGATTTACTACATGATAAGAGGCATTAGGATTAACCCATTGTTTTACACTGTGTTTTTTGTTATAATTACATTGACTTCATTGGTCAAGTAATTCTCCCACACCCTTAGCGTTGTACTCATTTTTAGTACACGATACCCCTAGTACACCCTTCCGAGCCTATCTTTTCGTTTCTAACTTTAAGCATTATACTTAAAGGATGAATTTGTTACACCCCACTTAAATGTACACCCAAATCGCCTTAGCCTACCTTGTATGCACTCACCTTTAGTGCATTATTGTGACAACATTTGTTAAACCCTTAGTTANTTTATAATATGTTGCCTTTCTAAAAAAAAAAAAAAAAAAAAAAAAAAAAAAAAAAAAAAAAAAAAAAAAAAAAATCAAAAAGTCAAGAAAAATACAAAAAAATGAGAAAAAGAAAAGTAGAAAAAAAACATACGGACTACCATCCCGTTTCTTTTTATGTTTATTTTATGTTTTTATTAGTTTTTGATTAGCGTTAGTCGAGTCTAGTCTTGGCTTAGCAACGCCATAATGTACATGTAATTAATCAAGATCTTTAACTCGCCACCAGCAAAATCTTCCTTATCCAACAAAACCGTGTTTATCGTATCCCTACACCTCATTACAACCCTTTTGTAAAAGACCTCTTTGATAGTGGAGAAGGTTTTCGATCATTTCCCAAGCCTATGGTAATCTATTTGCTATGACAGGTAGTGAGAGATATTGTCCATTTTCATTTATGAGATATAATTCTATGACACCTGAGAGATGTGAGTATCTAAACACTACTTGTGAGGTGCTAGTGTAATCTCCGTGCTTATTATGATTGAAGGGGAACGATTATTTATTGTAATTACTTTTATATTAGTGTTAAATGACCCATAACTTGTATTTTGATTAGAACAAAAGCGCATTTGCTTGAGGACAAGCAAATCTCAAGTGTAAGGGTATTTGATGAGGCGAAAAGTGTACCGCTTTTCGAGGGTCATTTAAGCCCTAAATCGTATTTATTTGATCAAATATCGCCCTAAATCGTTCCTTTTGGCATTTTAGGTACTTTGGAGAGAAATTCTGGAAAAGGAAGCATTTTGGACGTTTTCGGAGCATAAAAGTGAAGAATTCGACAAAGTGTCAAAATCTGCTGGAACAGTACTCTAGACGGCGTCAAGACAACTCCTGACGGCGTCAAGCCTTGATAAGCCAGAACATATTAAAGAGGGACGGCATCAAGAAGGCTATCAAGAAACCCTAACCACGGCGAGGTGACGGCGTCAAGCCCATAACGTGACGCCGTCAGATTTGTTTTTCTATATATATTCGCATAATTTTTAGTCATTCGTGTGGAACTTATTAGAGAGAAACCTTAGACGATTTTTGCAGCTTTTTTAAGGGTTTTAAACCCTTGGATCTTCCATGTTACATTGAAGATAAGTAATCAATTAATCATTCAATATGTCTATGTGTTGTTTGATTCTATCTTGTTCTTGTCTTTTGTTTAACATGCTAGGCTAGATTTTCTTTGTGTTTGCTTAGATCTAATGAAACCTAACTATTAATTATTGATTGAATGGTGTGTTATTAATTGTATTGGATGGGTGATTATCGATGTTAGGCTTAAGAAAACTGGCAGACTTCCGGTTGGTAACATGCTTGAACGTCTTAAGAAACATGAACCAAGGTGTACTAAGGTTATTTTGATTGTATTTAATGCATGAGTGAATTCTAGTGATCCCATGTTAGGAGCTTCTTAGCCGGCTCGACATAGGAGTGAAGTAGGATCTCATAGAGTTAGGGGAAGTCCGTACACACCCCTACGAATGGTATTAAGGAATACAATCCGTCATCCACGCAATTAATACACGCTAATCAATCGGTAAAAGATAGTTAGGGAGTAAGGAAATCTAAGTAAACACACTTCTCTCCATTATAGTTTTCACAACCATTTACTTTTTCTTGTTATTTTATTTTATTTGCATTTGTAGTTATTTGGGTTAGTTGACTAGCAACTAATTCCGCCCACTCTTCCAAAACTCGAGATTTTTACTTGCTTTCTAAAAAATATAAAATACAAAAAGAATCTTCCCTCACCCCTAGACCTATTAGAGTAGTTTTTCAATCCTAACGACACTATTCCCTGAGAGAACAATCAATCCCCCGGTACTTGCCACTACACTATACTAAATCGGTCAGGTACACTGCCTGGTGGGGATTGCAAGCTTCTTAAGATCCCTTGAGAGGTAAAACCCTAGTGCGTGGTCGCAATCCTGTGCATCAGTCCTATAGTTCTATGGGTGATGTATTGGTCTTAACTGGTGAAGAAGATCCTATAATAGGAGAATGGCTAGGTGATTCTGTTAGGAATACGAATATTCCTATGAAAAACTCGGTCACCCCGATGGTATATTAGCATTAAACTAGCTCGTAGGTTTATTAGTATTTATTTAGTTATCGTAGAATTAGTTTAGTTTAAGTAATACCGTGGAGGACGGACGAGTCTTTACCCACTGTACACCCGATCCACAGCTCGTAGGAGAGCATTTTATTGTAACTATATAAAGCCCTTCCCACACATGGGAAGGGTTGGAACTTCTAATCATTCAACTATTATTTCCTTCACTTTCTCTCTCTAAGTTCCCAACTCTCTCTTTCTCTCTCTAAACTCTCTTCTCTTCTTCTTTAATTCGAATCTTAACCACAAGACCATATATGCTTGATTATGAGTATCCTACAATTGGTATCAAGAGCCATGGTTAGGGCCTTGGATATTCGGGTTTTGTGTGGTTTTTTTTGTGGCCTTTTTGGGTGGTTCGAATTGTATACATTGGATTATCTAGATTTAGTCTTTGTTTGTGGTTTAATTTGATAAAAAGGTTGTACTTTCGTGTTTAGTAAGGTCCTTGCAATGTATTTTGGTGATTTGAGTGGTTAGTTCATATATCTAGAGCGTATTTAGAGCTAAATTCGAATGTTTTTTGTGGCTTGTTCTTGATAGCGGTTACCTTTTGTTTCTTATTAGTGATTGGAGCAATTTGTGTTTTAGCAATTTCGGGAAAAAGATAAAAAAGAAAGATAGTGAAAGCTTTGTCACTTGTTCTAGCGTTTAGTCCCATTTATAGCGGTTTGCTCAAAATATAAAAACTGCCGGTTTGCTCTGATTTACTTAGCGGTTTCCTCTATTTTAGCATTTATCTTTGTTGTCCCAGCGGTTAGCTCATTTAGAGTTTACCAAAGTTAGCGACTACCTAATTTTAGCGATTACCTCTGTTTTGTTCTAGAGGTTACTCTTGTAGCGATTACCTATCCTAATCACAAACAAACAACGCAAGAAAAGTAACTGATCTCAGCCTTCTCTTGTGTATTACAAGCTTCGCTCAACTGAACAAAACCACAAGAGAACTTAAACATCACTGATCTTAATGAAGCTTACACTTCTGTTATTAATGTTCGAATTGCAAAAGAAGAACAAGAACAAGGTTGTCCCATACCTCTTTTGATTCGGTTTAAAAACAAAAACAAGAAATTGAATCGAGATCTCAGCTTATATCATTTTGCAAGTCAAGATTCGACAAATGTCATAACCTCAAATGATACATCATCATAGATCTTTGGTTAATATTCGATACATTAAATGAATAATCAAAACAAAGGGATATAAGATACTCATCAATGATTGTTTTGGAAGGCTACCTTCTCTTACATATTCGAATGCTTTCAAGATAAAACAATAACAAGTTTGTTATCATTCTTCTTTTCATTCGGTTTCACATGATTAGATAACAACAAGAATGAACCTACCTTGAATCATTATTTGAAGTTGAGACCGTCATATTCATCAAGACATCTCTGTTTGTTGTTTAGATTATAAGAAAATGGGAGTTGTGTGATATTTGGTTGTGTTCGGATCGGATTTTACACATGAACCATTTTTTGGCGGCTGAGTTCTTGAGGTTGTGTGATTAGTTTATGTGGCTGCGTTCTTTTTATCACAGAGTTTAATTTGGGTTATAAGTTGTGCTTAGGGGTTGTGTTTTATACCGTGTTATTAGGGTAGGGTGTAAGATAAGTGTTGGGCTTTTGACTATTAAAAGTGGACGTGGGCTTGAATCTGATTTCGTTGGAGCTGGGCTGTGAACGTTTTCTTTTAGTTTTGGGCCTCGTAAATTTCATGGATTTGGGCTTGTAGTAGTCTTCGGCTGCTAAAACAAAAGGGACGAATTTGGTTTTTGTCCAATTTCTTTGTGCTATCATTCTAGTTGGTCTAATACATTTTAGTAAATGTTGGGTATAATTTTTTGATCACGGGTTTATTCGGGGTTTCATAAACAAGTGAGATTAGTATATGTTTTCCTTCTCAAATCGGGATCACGATTTTGATTGAGCGTCATGAATCAGTGATTGGTTATTATTTTGAGTTGAGGATATTCGGGCTCGTGTGGAGTTAACTTTTGTGCTAGTTATTGTGAAAGCGTTAACGACTTACAAAGACTCATTTGAAAACTCAAGCTCACTTCTTTAATTTCTACAATACTTCATCCTTCTTTGTGTCATCAACAATCCCTCTTTACCACGGTTTCTTCTTGATTTTGTAAAATCCCACGAAAGATTCTATTTCTCGGTTTAAATCATAGAATTGTAAAATCCCGTGAACGTTCACAACATGTCAAACTCTTCAGATTCAGTCATATCTGAGATACTAAAATTGTACGACATGTTTGATAGCCGTAAGATTTCCGACAAAGTACAACAGACTAACGGTTTTGAGTTTGATATTGCTAGAATGGAATCTTTGTGTTCTAATTCGCAAGTGAGAGAACTTCAAAAGCCACAACAAGTGCTTCACAATGCAAATGAAAGCTGCATAGAATGTTTTCTACAACTTCATTCACACCTATCGGTACTTTTAGATGGAACTGGATTCAAGATGGGATTCGAATGTGCATTTGCAACACTCTTTGGTCAAGATGTCCAAACTTTCACACACAAAATGATTCTTAACTTAGATCAACTACAACAACAACTTGAGCAAGGAGAATATTCCAAAATTGGATCCACGGCTGCCCTTTGTGTGATCAACAAACAAATCTAAGTGTTCATTGATTCGAAAGTCACTATGGATTATGACTACGATAGTCAGATGACGAAAAAATGTTTTGCTGATCACACTGGAATCGAGGTTGACACGTTCAGAGATACACTCCTCCAACTCATGGCCAATGTCAAGGAGTTCATTAATGAAAGGGCGCAGAATCTACAATGCAGTGACACCACGGTTGATGAGGAGGATACAAATGACGGTTCTGAGACTTACTCCACTCATGACGTGGATAATGTTCACAGAACAAAAAATGACCAAGTTCCATCAACTGAGGTACATGTCACTGATCAACATAATGTGCTTTCTGATGAACGACTGCATACTGATCAAGTTATGCCCAATTATGACACATATTTGTTGGAAAAGACTGATAACAATACCATTTCTAATTCAACAAATATGAATCATAAAGGAGGAGAAAGTGATCAGGATGCTGAACATGATGATAAGTCAAGCTCTTTGTTTAAGGCTGAGTCTTTTAAATCAAATAATATGGTTGATAAAGAAGTTTTTAATGAACTTTCAAATAGATTTTTACAACTTGAAAAACATTGTATTTCACTCGAAATCGCAATGCAACAAAAGGAAGAAAGTTTTCAAACTAACCAACCATGTAAAGATCCGGAACTTCCTGATTTCCGTGAATTCTTTATGATTAATTATTTGAAAGTTTAGCTAGAAACCAAGGACTTGACAATCAACAACCTGAAAAAACGTATTACTGAGATGTGTGATATGTGTAATGAAGTGAATGCTACACATGAAAGTAATGCCATTGCAACTAGAAACACTGAATTGGAA
Organism: Artemisia annua; assembly: GCA_014162995.1. Lineage (NCBI taxonomy): Eukaryota > Viridiplantae > Streptophyta > Magnoliopsida > Asterales > Asteraceae > Artemisia > Artemisia annua. Next base: position 10,750 of record LBNU01020699.1, on the reverse strand, counting down.
CTTAATGTGGCTGAATTACTTAAGGAAAATGAGTCTTTGAAAATTCAGTGCAAAGAACTGTGTAATTTAATCAAAGAAACGAAAACTAAGAATATTGAGCAAACAACTTTTTCGATTGCCAAAAATGATGAATTCAAGGCTCACCTTCATGAAAAGGGTTTCACAATTACAGCATTAAAGAACGAGCTAAGAAAAGCAATAGGGGATAGTGTGAAAACTAAGTTTGCAAAACCATCAATCTTAGGGAAACCAGTTTTACAAACGAATAGACACCAATCAGTTGTTAGACAACCGACTGCGTTTAGATCTGAACGACCAAAATTTTCAAAAAGTCGGTTTGCCTCCCAAGTTGATGCGGAACAAGTTTTGTCGAAACCAGTCACTCCACATTATTTGCCTAAGATAATTGCTTCTAGTTCTGTTAAGCCTCAACAAGTAGCTACCCCTACACCAAGCTCCTCTAGGATTAGTTCGATAAAAGTGTCGAAACCATGCGTTAAGATTCAAAATTCTTATAATATTAATGACTTGCACAAAACTATGATCTAGAAAAGGCTAGGAAAAGGGCACTACTTCATAAGGATGGAATCTTAGGTTCACAACCTTGTATGATGCCTCCCGGTTTATTGAGGAACACTGCTAAGGTTCAACCTGTTATGTCTAGGATTTTTAGTAAGTCATCTACAATGCATAAGAAGCAGAACATACCAAAAACTTCTCCTAGGTGGATTCCAGCTGCTAAATCTTTTGAGACTAGGAATAAGGATAAGTCTTCCACTATGCATAAGAAGCTTAACAATCCTAGACCTTGCCGTAAGTGGATACCTACTGGTAGAATTTTTAAGAACTCCGGACTTAAGTGGATACCTACCGGAAGGCTGCTTACCAATGGCAAAACCATGGTTGACCGTTAAAACCCCAAGGGTTTGGATACTCATGTCACTAACCCATATATATGCTATCAAGTTTCTAATGTTAGTGCAGGTAGTCCTTACTCAGTTGCAGGTACATCGATCATTCACTACATGAGAAGACTCAATGTCTGGAGGCCTAAACCAAGCATATCTCCTGCTTCAAGAGATCTGGAAAGTCAATGTTGATGTATATGTGCTATGACGTTTGATCACATCAGATCAAGCCTCGCTCTTCAACGACAATGACGTCTGTTCACATCAGTTCAGGCCTCGATCTTCAATGACTATGACGTTTGAACACTTCAGTTCAAGCCTCGGTCCTCAATGTCAACATTATGGTGTCTACTGACAACACTTCAGGCCCCGTTCATCAAAGGAAAGAAAGGTGTACGATTCAGTGCGCCTTATCTTCGGAAGAAGAGAAATCTTCTTGTTCTTGACCATTCTTAACAACATGCTTCATGCTTTCTCCATGTTCATTCAGCCTTCAAGTGGATCTACGTATCTTTGATCAAATTCCTATTCACTTGCTCATTCAAAAATGGCAAACTTTGTATGCAATTTTTGAGGGGGAGAAGGGTGAATATACTACATGATTGATTGTATTCTTATTCACATGCTCAATCAAAAATGGCAAACCTCGTATGCAATTTTTGAGGGGGAGAAAGGTGAATATACCACATGGTGATTGATGTTTGAAGAATGGTTATTCGACTCTCTTCCAACACCTAATGTTCTACTTACTAAGGATGACTGGGATTTATGTTTGATGAATACTTCTAAGCTTCAACAAATGTTGATCATCTAGTTTCTGAAGCTCTTGCTTCGGTTTCTGCTGACTCAACTGGTTCATCTTCTTCCATCTCCATTGATCAAGATGCACCGTCTAGAAGTATTACTCAGACTACTCTTGAAACTCAATCTCCAATTATTCCTCAAGGTGTTGATGACGACTCTCATGATATTGAAGTTGCACACATGAATAATGACCCGTTCCGTGGTTCTGCAATCACGTGTTGTTGTTCCTTCCAATGTGCACTCTATAAATCAACCACAAGAACATACAAGTAAATGTTGGCTAAAACGTCAAAATGGCTAAGAATTTGGACATGGAATGTAAAGTGATCACGGAGTGTATTTGGCATCTCTTAATTGAGATTGAAGTGTGTTTTACGAAGGTGTCTACTTATTTCATCATCGAAACTTCATGTATCGATTGATGACTTGCTTGAACTCTTAAAGTTTATGATTGGGACTTGGATTATCTAGTTATTCCCGATGGAAGGAGTTACATTGTAGTACTCATGGGTTATAGCTATCACTTCAAGGAGTTACATTGTAGTGCTCAGTGTCACCCGCAGATGCGGATGCGGATAGTCTCAAGAGGTGTTGTACTTATTTTGGCTCTTTGGTGAGTGTCTAGGGTACTTAGAGGGTTTCTTCTACATCGTTCTTTAATCAACAACAGTGCAAGCTTAAGTAACGGATTTGGGGAATTCTACTTCAGTTTCAAGTTTGGTATATCGGGTCTGCTCCATCAGTGGTTACTTCACGTAGTCTACATAAGGGTTGGTCATGATAGTCATTAGAGAGTTTTTGAAGCAATTGATTCTCACATAATATATCTGTGCCAATATTGTTCGTCTCACATGATTTCAAGTGTAATGTGTTGCCTATTCTGAGGTATCAAAACCAGCAAGGAGGAAGGAGACATACATCTGAACGCTCAAAGAGTACACGTGATGAGCTTTATACTTCTTAACTGAAGATATTCCGGGAAGACAACTGTCACAACCGCAGAGACAATCAGTGTCTTAACTCGTTTTCTGGTGTATTATTCCATCTTCTTGGGGGAAGCGGTCTCTTGATAACTTGTGGTATGTGTTACTTCAGCTTTCAGTGGGAAGAAATGTGAGAAGAATATTTGGAGTGTGAGATGATATTGCTTATTGATATCTTCATCTTCATGCGAGCTGATATGATTTATGTTAAAGTGCTTCTGGTTAATGCTTCATGTACACATTTTTATGCTGATTCCGATGAGATCGCAACCATCATGGGGAGAGATATGTGTACATCAAGGACGCACAACAGGTTCACGTGATCGGTCTTGAACACTTATTCTGGAGTTGATATCAGCAGAGATGATCAGTGCTTCAACCTGTTACTTTGGTGTCATCGTTTCTTCTTATGTTGGGTACATGTGTACAATATGGATTACGTTGTAAGATAACTGGAAAGCGGTTGGTGAAATGAAGATGTTAATATCTTGGTTCCCCGAATAGACGACTGCTCAATACCGCAGAGTAATGTGTACATTGGGGACGCACAACAGGGTCATGAGATCGGACTTAATCATATATTCTGGGATTGATAACCGCAGAGATGATCCGTGTTTCACCATGTTACTTCGGTGTTATCGTTTTCTTCGGGTTTTCGAGCTTCATACAATGAGACTTTTTGCATCACTTCAACTACCTGGGGGAAGTGGTCTCATGAAGATGATTGTTGGTTTGGGGGGAAGCTACCAAAGGTTCGCATTGAAGAGGCTAATATTCAGAGGATCATTCAAGAGCCTCGGAAGCTTTGGTGGTGAAAGTCTAAGAGATGTTGACTAAAGATTTCTACTACGAGCTGAACGAAATCTTCATTTCGGTATTCATGTCAACATCTTCTTAAATTGAAAAGTATCCTTTGTACATATATTATACCATACTGTAAATAGAAATATATAAAACCAACAAAAACCCATGAAAATCAGAAAATTTGAAAATACCAAAAATAGTTGTTCAAGGCATGTCTTCTGGTATCGATAACATTTACGGACCTAGAAATGTCATTCAATAATGACACGGATCTTTAAATGAAGTTCGAACAGAAGTTTAAAACATGCCTACATGGCTTGCTATTACTTCAGATAGCAACCCGGTCTTCTAAATGGGGAAAGCATGTCGCCAAAAAGACAGCTGTTCCTCTCAAAGGCATGGATTACTTTATATCCTTGCCTTTCCGATCTAGTGCACGTTAAAGTGCATTATTTCTGGTATAAGAAGAGAAGTCTTCTTTGTATACAAATAGTTTTCTTTCTATGATTCTTCGGAAAATTATTTGTGTGACACATGGTAGTAACGTGTTGTTTGATCATCAATCAGACTCATATACTTCATAATATTCATCACTCAATCAATGACAACGGGTCATCGATTGAGGGGGAGAGTGATGTCAAATTTAATATCATCAAACGAGTTTCTTGGTTATCTGATAATTGTTAGAAAAGGTTTTGTAGTCAATGGGGTATTAGATGTAGAGGAACTTACCAAGCTTTATCTCTAATGGCCAAATGTGTTAGTTGCTAGCATGATTAGGGCAATTATGTGCAATTTGCTTATAGTTTCCTAAGCTTTATGTAACTAGATGTTTCATTTGTGCCTCTTTGGAATCCTCGTGTAATCCCCTTAATACTTCAAAACTTAAAATCTAAAAGAAGTTAGAAAACCATTGTGTTTGATGTTCATGTATTCTTCTCTGGCATTTATATAATCTGATTGAATGTGTCTCTCATGTTGTTTGCCGATAATTTTTCATTGTTGTTTATTATGTGCTTATGTTCTCAGGATTTGCTTAGGTATGTAGTTACCGGGTTAGAATCTTGTTCCTAAGCTCCTGATTTGAATGTTAAAATATGTGTGAATTGCCATGTTAGTGATTGCTGTCTATGTCTAATAGAGGCTTGCAATGAATGTTCATGATTGCTAGTTGTTCTTAATGCTAGATAGCATCTTGATGAGTTGCTTGAATGTGGCTTGATCATGTTATGTGNTATTTATAGTGCTAACAAGTCTAGGGCTTTTGACTATTACATGTTTGGCCCTTAGACTTTCTAGTGATTGATAAATGAACATATAACTTCTTAAAACGCTTTCTAACGCAACCTATTACATGATTCAAGAATATAATGACCGACACTTCATAATATAAAAATACGATGCTAACAATCTCCCCCTAAGTGTTGGTCATTGAAGGTTGCGTGACGTCTTCATCTTTGTCTATAAACTTTAACATTCTTTGCTCTTGACGTCTTTAGAAAACATTAGATAAGTCATTGTTTAACGTTCATCGTTCTTTGTTCCTTCATGCTTTGTGATCTTTACACCATGACTTTTCTTTGTTCTTTGTTGTTGTGGTTGTTCATCTGCCTTATGTCACTACTTCGTCTTTGTAGGTTGATCGCCTTTCCAACATGCTCATACATCTTTAGTCTTTGCCATACGTACATTTGTTGTCGCTGTTCTTTCACATTGATCTTTATCGCTTTACTTTGTAGATTCTTCTTTTTGTCGTAGAATCTTTCTTTTACTGTTGCTTTCCTTTGATCTTAGTGAGAACTTTCCTTTGACTTTGAGATGTATGTATTAGCATGTGGAAACTTGTGTGTGGTGGTTGTACCTGCATAGAACAGTTAGCAATAAAACATCCGGTACTTACAGGTTTGGAATTAGAGATCATCAATCAGCATATTGTGAAGACTTTTCAGGGACTTATCCGCTCACATGGCGTTCTATCGATACCTCGAAAGAGCTTACACAGACATACCCGAAGTACACCCACCTTAGGTGAGCGCGGAGATCACCCCACGACTGTAGACCTTTGTCACGTACACCGTAACACTAAGCGTAACCCACAAGAGATTACCGAAGTGACCTGCTGT
>LBNU01020698.1:24971-48922 GCA_014162995.1 Artemisia annua | reverse complement strand
AGCCAGTCATGTCAACACTCATGCGTGTGTAATTTGCAAACAGGGGAGCAAAGGAGGCGCACACAAAAGTGTTGATGATCAGTCTTTAAAAATCTCCACTATTAAACACTTTTCTACCCAAGAACACCATTTATTATTATTTTTTATTTTTACATTTTCATACTAGTTTTAAGTTTTTCTACACCTTTGTATGTTTTATACGTTTGTATGTTTTATACTTGTTATGTTTTATACGTATGTAAAAATGTGTATAAAAACATGTATAAAAAGTGTATAAAAATGTGTGAAAACGTGTAAAAACAAACAAAAACCTATGAAAACGGAAAAAAACGTAAGAAAAACAGAAAAAAATGTCTGAAAACGAAAAAAAGTAAGAAAAGCAGATAAAAACGAAAGAAAAACATACGAAAACGTAATAAACTGGGTGAAAAGGTATAAAAACGGACAAAAACATATAAAAGCGGAAAAAACGTAAGGAAAAACGTAAGAAAAACGGACAAAACGTATGAAAATGGAAAAAACGTAAGAAAAACGGACAAAGCGTAAGAAAAACGGATGAAAGTGTAAGAAAATGGGCGAAAACGTATAAAAACGAACGAAAACGTATAAAAATGTATGAAAACGGAAAACCCGTAAAAAAAAGGTCACAAAATGTAAGAAAAATGGACAAAAACGTATGAAAACGGAAAAAACGTAAGAAAAACGGACAAAACGTAAGAAAAACGGATGAAAGCGTAAGAAAATGGGCGAAAACGTATAAAAACGAACGAAAATATATAAAAACGTATGAAAACGGAAAACCCGTAAAAAAAGGGTCAAAAAACGTAAGAAAAACGGACAAAAATGTATGAAAACCAAATTTTGAGTTAAGTATAAACGATCGTTAGGAGAAAGGACTAACAGTGCAAATGTTTGTTGCAAACGGCCGTTAGCTAACGGAAAAAACTAACGACAGTTAGTCTGAGGGACCATTTTTGAAATTAACGAAAAAAAACCTGTAGTAGAAGGTTAAAACATACAGAGTAACTTATATAACCGGTGACCAAACTTGAGTAACCTCTTTGTAACCAAAAAAACTTTAGTAACCAAATCGCACTTTTTGGCAAACTTTAGTAACTTTTGTGTCTAATAACCCTAATACTTAATACACCTTGATGAACTTTTTGATACTGGTACCTCGTGGGATAACAATTTACTGTTAAATACATCTGAACACATGTATCAATTAATGACCCGGTCAATTTTCATACGCTGAAAAATAAATAAAACATTGAGCCAAAAATGTGACAAGGGTGAGGTTGGTTTGGTGGGTATCATCCATTGCATCTAGCTTATAGGTCGCCGGGTCGAAANCCTAATAAATTTTTCCTAATAAAACAAAATCTCTGGTGGGGATTTTTTCAATCAAATCATACCTTTTTTAGAAATAATTTTTTAATTCGTTTTTCTTTTTTAGCTTTTAAAAAATAATTAAAGTTAATTGTTTCCTAATTTACCTAAAAGATTTTTAAAAAACGTTTTGTTAAAAAAATTAGAAAATACACATGGGTCTCAGTGCCTTTTGGCATAATTTTAAGCCAAAAGTGTAATTTATAAAAAAAAAACACGGGACTCAATTTTAGATTCATCACCACTGCCACCAATTATCCCAATAACACAAACTAATATCCATACGCTGCCCCCATCGGAGTCTCCTTCGCTATTGCCTTCATGAGTATTTTCCTTTTTCCAGGTGATTTTGATATGTGTTTGATTTTGGTAACAATTTTCTTTCAAGTTTTCTTAATGATTCTCTTATAGTCTTTTTCAATAGTCTTAAAATTAGGAATCGAGTTATTTAAATATGCGATGTTTATAATTAATAGTAATTCTTTTGTGTATTGTTTGTAATCTTTGTTTTTTTTTTAACAGGTTTGATATTAGGAAGAATGGTGCTCAAATCTCTTCTAAACATGTTCGCAAAAAGCTTTTCAAGTAAATGGAGAAAAATCATATATTACTTCTACATTTTCGTAGCACTTACATAGTTATATATATTTATACTCTGTAATTAACGCCTAATACTTACATAGTTATATGCTTTCAGCAGAACTTGAAAGCACCTATTATACATCTCATGTTACTGGTGATTAAAGCCCGACCTGAGACAACTTGCTTCATTGATATGAGACCGGCTATTTTGTTCAAGTAAGATGCGTTTTAACGCTTACAGCACAAATGCTTATGCTTATTCTTCTAAATAATAAAAGCACTTGAATTTCTTGAATATTGTTTTGAAATTAGTTTGCAAGCAGTTTATATGAATCTATTGCCTTATTTACGAAAGCAAATAGTATTTGGAAAATGATTAGTATTGTTTATAAATCTACAATCACGTATTCACGTAGAAGTGATACTTCTTTCTAATGCCTTATTTTGTAATGTCCGTGGATTGACGACTTCTAGACCATCACATATAGACCACTTCATTTCAAAACTAACAACACCTTTGACGTGATCATGTTTTAGCGACTTAATATTATGAACACTTGGCATATATTTTGCAGGTCTTAATATATTGTACAGTTGTAACCATTTAATATACCATCGGTTTTTCCCTGGAATGATAGGGAAATGGTGGTTTGGTAATTCGCTAGGGGACACATGGTAAAGAAGTTAAGGGCTGGACAAGAGGTGTGTGCAGAGGAGTAGTTGTTATTGAGACAATTTGAGTTGGCATACATAAATTAGAAGGTAATTGTTCTTGATTATCAGTTGGCATACATAAAACTAGGGGTGGCAATCGAGTCGCGTTCTGTTGACCTATTCGGGTTGGGCGGTCAATATAATCTCAACCCAAATACGACCCGTTTAGTAATCGTGTCAGGAAAGTCAACAAATTTAAGGAAACGGGTCAAGCGGGTTAGCATTTTGTTGGTTTGACGAATCAGCCAATTTAAATCCCAAAATGATATAACGATTTAAAAAATGACAAATGACAAGTTTAAATTCCAAAATGGATCAACTAAGCTATAATATTAGATCTAATCTATATTAGGTACATAACAAACAACATTTAAATTCAAAATCAAATCCAAGTTGTACTTTTCATTTTAAAGGCTTATATACTTAAACGGGTTCACGGGTTAACGTGTTTTAAAGACTTATATACTTAAACGGGTTCGCGGGTTAACGTGTTTAACCTTTACTGAGCCCGTTTATTCTCAACCTATACATGTTTATCTTTGTGTTGGGTTCGTTTCGAACTTTCGATTATCATGTCATGTCAAGAATTGCCACCCCTACACATAACTCTTTTGATAATTGCTTTCACAGTTGTTGGCACCACCATCTTCAACCCAACTGTTTATGCCTTCGCTGTCTCAAGTAACCCTTTTTATTCATATCAGTCAGCATATTGAAATGTATCATAAAGAAATATATTCAATAGAAAGATGAACAAAGTACAACTACAAGGGTGCGATCAGTTGCTCACAAAACAAAAAGAAATGCTGAAGTTAAGCTTATTCTTTAGTTAAAAGCATTTGGCATAATAATTATATGCACCGGTTGTTCATCTCTATGTTTATATATCTTCATGCAGGTTGCAAAACCAGTTTACGTGTCCAGAATTAGACAGCATGGACAAGAAGCTTTTGAAAACACAGCCACCAAGTCAGCAACAAGTGTATCACATGTCAAAAGCATCTGGCAGTGAGTTTCATAAGAGGTTAGCCAACAGAGAGTTGTTACATCCACGTGTAAATAACAATCTTTTCTCAATCCCGCAAACCTGATAGCCCTCGGTTGAACCATAGACTATATCAGAAAGAGGCATAATTAAGTGATAATTAAGGTTATTTGGTTAGTACTTCCTCTTAAGTTGCTTACTTTTGGATTGGTTTGATTAGTATTGTTTTGGGAGTGTTTTTTCTTTTCTTTTCTTTTTTTGGTAGTTGTGAGAGTTGTATCAATATCTTGTGATATATAGTGATTTTCTACATGATTATTCTTTATACAATCAAAAGGAATGTTCAGTGAATTATTAATGGTTTGTATAGTGTTTCGAATGAAAGATGATTGTTGTAAGATATGGTTGTCAAATTGTAATCACAATAAAGTTTTTACTTGGTGGACAAAATACAACATTCTATATTCTTGGAAGTGGATTTATGTCTGGCACAAACGAAGGGGACCTTATGCTAATCTACATGCTATAAATTTCGTTCCAACCATTAATCTCCATTAGACTTGACAAGGTTAATGAGTTTTTCATCTTTATTTTGACCCGATAGGCAATTCTTTTGGTGGATCTAATTAGTAGCTCATGTTGTGTGAGAAGCTCCTCAACCATGGTTTATTCCTTTTATGCTATTGCAAATTCAACCAAATTGTTTGTGTTTCAATGGTAGCTCATGTTGTGTGAAAGCCTCCTCAACCAAATAGTTATGGGTTCAAGTCCTGCTTAGAACATGTGAAATAAATTTGTGGCATAAATATTGTGAGATAGTTAAAATTACCGTTCTAAAAACAAATTGCAAATCCAAAGCATCACTTTTAAAAACCCAATCACCAACAACCATTTTACTCATTGTTAAAATAACCCGAAATTGTAGGTTGTGTGAAAAGAGGAATGATTGGGAGGCCTAAACACATGCTTAATTTTGTGTCTAAACTCGGGTGTCACTTTTTTTATTGGTTGTAACTGAAGGACCCACATCATCATAATCCAATGAGCTAATGGCACATACTTTTAGGCACAAAATTAGACATGAGTTTAGACCTTCCCAATCATTTCTCGTGTGAAAATTGGTAAAACTATGAGACCCAAAGAATGAAAATACTCAAGATTCCCGACCAAAATATTAAAACCAAATCCACCTTTAACTTTATTTTTTATTTGTTTGAACGACAACTAACTTTTTTTTTGAACGGCTTGAACGAAACAACTAACTATGCTGCTATAGTTGGTAGTGACAACATGACGAAAGCAGAGAGGATGCATCAAACTCGAAGTTGCAAATAAATACACGAGATTTTACATATAGCAACAACTCATGTAACTCATCTTTAAAGTTTAAGTAAGAATATCTAAAAAAAAAAAAAAAAACTATTTTTTATGATGTGCGTACACAGTTTAAAAAATTAAGTGCAGTTAAAAAAATTATTATTAGCCACGTATGTTAAACGACAATTTAAATAAAATTTGATTCAGATCCAAAACCGCTTTTAAAATATTATTATTTTTCTAAAAACATATTTTGAATTTTAAAAGATTAAATATTTCCAAATATGTCATAAAAAGGATATAAATTCGTTTTTTCTTATTCATGTATCAAAAAGTCAAAAATACATATGTACTCCATATTTAATAGTTGATACTTTATGACTAAACTGTAACATATTATGAAAATACGCTTCTTAATCTTTCTCCCACATAGATGGCGTAAAAGAAAAAACCCTCTAATTCACATGTGTCACCATACGTAAGTAAAGGCACAACAATCTATATTCGAATTCCCTTTCCTTGAATCATCTGTTCCACTTTGTTTTCCAACATTCCAATTCTTAACATAAGATTAGATTAGATTAGATTTTTAACATAAGGTAAAAGTTTTAAATTCGATTTTGTTTTTTTTATTTTTATTGTATTGAGTTTGATATTTAGATATGAGTGTTTTTAAGTTTGAGTAATTTTGGAAAACATTGGATTTGAAGCTAGGGTAAAATTTATGCTTAATTAAAATGTTTATGTACAATACTACAATCAGGTTGTTGGTATGTAAAAGATTTTGATTGAAAGCTCAGTCATATGTGGCTCCGTCCCTGGTCTAAAAGATTGGCCGTTGATTGATGGTTAATGAAGATGGTTGATAGTTAGTACTTATAGTAACTTTAAGGTGATTATTAGGGGGTGAGTTTAAATGGCACGTGTACGACATTCGGTTGAAACATGTTAAAGAAGGTCTGCTATACATTTGAGGTTCAGTTATTATTATGTTTGATTACTTTCTAGAATGATTAGTCACATTATTCTTTGTTCATAATTTAAATGTGATAATCAATATCGGTTTTCACTATACCATATACTAGATTCTGAGTATTTACCAGACTTCAGCAATCACAAAAATCTATTTAAATATAGTTTCATGTCTTCTCTAATGTTTAGTGGTTGTGTTAGTAGGTTATTTAGGCTGCGTCATTACTTTACATGGAAAATAGACTATATTTCTGCTACTGAGAACTTAACTTTTGTACGGATTTTCAGAGAAGTAGATCGAGAAGCATTAAAAAAGGTGATGGCCTTGATGTGTGCCTATAACAGGAAAGGGGCTTTCCAAAAGGATGGACATCATACTGGACTTTGTCAGAGGTCACGTAAAGGAAAAAAATTTATTTGTGAGTATAAATGCATTAGTGTTTTTCAATCATTTAAGAATGAATAATGAATTTAGGGAATCGGATTCGATTTTGTGTACTGATTCTATTAGATGATAACAATGATGATGATGATGACATAGAGGACGATGAACAACTTGCTAAGGCCATTCAAGAAAGTTTGAAGCCGGATTCACCACCACGAAACAATAATGGAAACGTGTTTCCATCTCTGCCATACTCATTTGCCGGTGGATATAGGTACTTGAAGTCTGAAGAAAAACAGTTATTACAATGTATGTGTGAGAACATGTACTTTAGTTCACATCGGACATAACCATCACTTGAATGCAGGGTATGTGTTGGTTGCAATGCAAAGGGCTTTGGCATCCAAAATGTTTCCATTGCCACGCATGCAATTCACCAATATTTGATTACGAGGTCAAACTCTTCTTCATTACTGATGTTAATACTTAATTATTAAACTAAACATGAAAAGTCAAATTAAACCGACTGTGTTCTTTGTGTATGTAGTTCTCCATGTCTGAAAACCAACCGTTTCACAAATCATCCTACAAAGAACACCATCACCCAAAATGTGATGTTTGCAAAAACTTTTTAAATGTATCTTATTATTTTCAAATAAATCAAAATTAAGAATCATAATTAAAATAAAAAACAAAAATAAAGCTATTTGGTTTTTAATAAATAAAAATATATTATTGAGAATTTTAGAAAAACCCCGCGCGTGCGCGGGCATTATAACTAGTTTTTAATAACTTCTATTTACGTCTAATAAACATTCATAACTTCTATTGTGTATACAAATTATATTTAATACACATTGATTAAACTTTTGAATTACCATAACCAAATCTGAATTTTAATTCAATAAAATAAAAGTTTCCTTTTTTAATTACATTAAACCTTGCCTAAGGGCACCTATTAGACAATCCTTTGTTTAAAGGGTTTTGCTAACAAGTTAATGAGTAGTTAATAAACACAAACTTTCTTATTTAACCAAAAAGTGCATTAAATACACATTAAATAAAATACATGCCATGTGGGCACATATTAGCAAAACATTTGTTTAAATTATATCCATTGTATATCAATTACAAATACCCCAAACACCTCATTCTCCACTTAACCCCTAATTAACTCTCTTTCCCCCACTTAACGTCCAAGGCATCTCCTACAACAAACCACAAAAACCACCCTTAATTGGGAGAATGAGGTGTTTGGAGTATACGTGGTTGATTAAGTAATGTCATGTTGCAGTTTCACCGTAATGATACATACAATAAAAATTATTAAAATACGCTCGATATATATTATTAAAAGTTAGTATGTAGAGAAAAGAAAAAAAGTTTGATACACACTGTATATGTTATTAAAAGTTCGATAGCAGGATTATGTTGAAATGATTATGCCATATTTATTTCTAATACTTTAAAAAGCGAGTAATGTTGTTTTATAATAGTATTTTTATTTAGAAAAGAAATGCAATCTAACAAATTGTTTATTTAAATACTTAATTACGATATAACCTACAAACTTTCTCTACTCTCACCTACTCCAGAGACAAATATGCACATTGCAAATTAATGCTATTGTACGCCATTACAGCTACACCGTTTAGTTAATAAAAGTACATATACTTTAACAAAAGTCACCATTTGGTTGGTCTGGTGGCTTTGTCATCTGGAATCATGTATGAATTATCATGGGATTGACTCCTAGCATATGCAAATGACACATCAAGTTTGATCATATAACTAGAGTTAAGAGGATATTTACTAAATTAAATGGTTTAGCCAAATGTCTATATTATTCACTTATTTAGCCTTGGGAGAGCTAAGCTTGAGTAGGCCTCTCTTTTTGAGTAAGGTTTTGAGCATAAAGGCTTGGTTATTCTTTTTTATCAGAAAGACAGTCATCTTTTAACTAGGATTTCGGGTGACGTTGAAAAATATGACATAGTGCGATGTATTTTGCTGTTTATATTTCTCCGGGCGTGGGGCGTGCAAAATCTAGTATGACTAAAAGATCAAACACTTTGATGTTTAATGATTTCATGCCTATCTAGACAATGTTTATGTAAATCAAAACTTGTATTTTGCAGTTTATATTTCTCCGGGCGTGCGGGCGTGCAAAATCTAGTATGACTAAAAGATCAAACACTTTGATATTTAATGATTTCATGCCTATCTAGACAATGTTTATGTAAATCAAAACTTGTTTATGATCTGGCATAACTTATAAAGCTTCCGTGGGTTAGTTTTTAACATAATCATCTCCAACGTTTTATCATAGTGAGGATTGCCATGAGTTAGTTATGACTTATGACTCACCCGACATCTGACCTCGTGTTGCACCATCCCATGAAAATCACCAGCTTTTCCCGAGTTGAATGTTAGTTATCCTACATTGCTTACACATAAAAGAACCCCTTTTGCAACTTATTCCTATTCGCACTGGATACTTCTCTAATAAACATGTTTGAATCACTAATGCACAAATGAGGGACATCTTGATCTATAGGTTATTTTTTACTGATTGTGCTGGTAAAATCCAATCACTGTTAATCCATCTAAAAAGCTTTTAAATTTAGAGTATTGCAGTATCACTTTAATACCAAGTTTATGTCAGTTCGTAGTTTTGTATCACCAATTTTTGTTACAAACTTAAACTACCGTACCATAATTCCACAAACTCCAGTCAAATGGTGGCCCAAGAACGCATCGATAGCGTGTAATTCAGTTCAATAATGCTACAAGTTAACGTCTTCCTTAACTCCTTAAGCTTACTCAAAGATTCTCGTTTGACCCAATTGATATAGAACTTTATCAATATAATGTACAATTAACCGGTCTATAAGTGCATTTGGAGAAATAGGTCATGAGTCCAATATTAACTCGGTACTAAAGGTCACTAAAGCTCATTGCATGTGGCTAACTCTTTAGGGAAGGTTCGGTCGGCATCAAAAAATGATGCAAGAGTTAAAGGTTTTGGAAGTGATTAATAATTTAATGTAAATAAAACCAAAGTGATCATTGTTTCATTCATGCGATGGTCAAAAGTACAAAGGCATCCTGTTCTAAAGCCTAAAATCAGATTATATGCGTATGCATATCTGCTTTTTCATGATTGTCTACTTTATTAATCCTAACTTTTTATCGACATAGCATCACGATTGAACACACTTTTACTTGAATGTATATCATATCTCTTCTTTATATAACTTTTTTAAAGGCATAAAGCTATGCAGAACATCACCTCTCGTGGGTGGCTGAATGTTGAACACATAGGAATCAAAGTATCTCGAAAGAGTTGTCCACTTGTGCAGTGTTTGGTTCTCAGTTGTTTCAAAAACATACCGGCATGCACGATATCAACAAAATGTTTTATGGTTAGGGAAAAAAAAAAAAAAAACATTCNGCCACGCATGCAATTCACCAATATTTGATTACGAGGTCAAACTCTTCTTCATTACTGATGTTAATACTTAATTATTAAACTAAACATGAAAAGTCAAATTAAACCGACTGTGTTCTTTGTGTATGTAGTTCTCCATGTCTGAAAACCAACCGTTTCACAAATCATCCTACAAAGAACACCATCACCCAAAATGTGATGTTTGCAAAAACTTTTTAAATGTATCTTATTATTTTCAAATAAATCAAAATTAAGAATCATAATTAAAATAAAAAACAAAAATAAAGCTATTTGGTTTTTAATAAATAAAAATATATTATTGAGAATTTTAGAAAAACCCCGCGCGTGCGCGGGCATTATAACTAGTTTTTAATAACTTCTATTTACGTCTAATAAACATTCATAACTTCTATTGTGTATACAAATTATATTTAATACACATTGATTAAACTTTTGAATTACCATAACCAAATCTGAATTTTAATTCAATAAAATAAAAGTTTCCTTTTTTAATTACATTAAACCTTGCCTAAGGGCACCTATTAGACAATCCTTTGTTTAAAGGGTTTTGCTAACAAGTTAATGAGTAGTTAATAAACACAAACTTTCTTATTTAACCAAAAAGTGCATTAAATACACATTAAATAAAATACATGCCATGTGGGCACATATTAGCAAAACATTTGTTTAAATTATATCCATTGTATATCAATTACAAATACCCCAAACACCTCATTCTCCACTTAACCCCTAATTAACTCTCTTTCCCCCACTTAACGTCCAAGGCATCTCCTACAACAAACCACAAAAACCACCCTTAATTGGGAGAATGAGGTGTTTGGAGTATACGTGGTTGATTAAGTAATGTCATGTTGCAGTTTCACCGTAATGATACATACAATAAAAATTATTAAAATACGCTCGATATATATTATTAAAAGTTAGTATGTAGAGAAAAGAAAAAAAGTTTGATACACACTGTATATGTTATTAAAAGTTCGATAGCAGGATTATGTTGAAATGATTATGCCATATTTATTTCTAATACTTTAAAAAGCGAGTAATGTTGTTTTATAATAGTATTTTTATTTAGAAAAGAAATGCAATCTAACAAATTGTTTATTTAAATACTTAATTACGATATAACCTACAAACTTTCTCTACTCTCACCTACTCCAGAGACAAATATGCACATTGCAAATTAATGCTATTGTACGCCATTACAGCTACACCGTTTAGTTAATAAAAGTACATATACTTTAA
Organism: Artemisia annua; assembly: GCA_014162995.1. Lineage (NCBI taxonomy): Eukaryota > Viridiplantae > Streptophyta > Magnoliopsida > Asterales > Asteraceae > Artemisia > Artemisia annua. Next base: position 37,864 of record LBNU01020698.1, on the reverse strand, counting down.
CAAAAGTCACCATTTGGTTGGTCTGGTGGCTTTGTCATCTGGAATCATGTATGAATTATCATGGGATTGACTCCTAGCATATGCAAATGACACATCAAGTTTGATCATATAACTAGAGTTAAGAGGATATTTACTAAATTAAATGGTTTAGCCAAATGTCTATATTATTCACTTATTTAGCCTTGGGAGAGCTAAGCTTGAGTAGGCCTCTCTTTTTGAGTAAGGTTTTGAGCATAAAGGCTTGGTTATTCTTTTTTATCAGAAAGACAGTCATCTTTTAACTAGGATTTCGGGTGACGTTGAAAAATATGACATAGTGCGATGTATTTTGCTGTTTATATTTCTCCGGGCGTGGGGCGTGCAAAATCTAGTATGACTAAAAGATCAAACACTTTGATGTTTAATGATTTCATGCCTATCTAGACAATGTTTATGTAAATCAAAACTTGTATTTTGCAGTTTATATTTCTCCGGGCGTGCGGGCGTGCAAAATCTAGTATGACTAAAAGATCAAACACTTTGATATTTAATGATTTCATGCCTATCTAGACAATGTTTATGTAAATCAAAACTTGTTTATGATCTGGCATAACTTATAAAGCTTCCGTGGGTTAGTTTTTAACATAATCATCTCCAACGTTTTATCATAGTGAGGATTGCCATGAGTTAGTTATGACTTATGACTCACCCGACATCTGACCTCGTGTTGCACCATCCCATGAAAATCACCAGCTTTTCCCGAGTTGAATGTTAGTTATCCTACATTGCTTACACATAAAAGAACCCCTTTTGCAACTTATTCCTATTCGCACTGGATACTTCTCTAATAAACATGTTTGAATCACTAATGCACAAATGAGGGACATCTTGATCTATAGGTTATTTTTTACTGATTGTGCTGGTAAAATCCAATCACTGTTAATCCATCTAAAAAGCTTTTAAATTTAGAGTATTGCAGTATCACTTTAATACCAAGTTTATGTCAGTTCGTAGTTTTGTATCACCAATTTTTGTTACAAACTTAAACTACCGTACCATAATTCCACAAACTCCAGTCAAATGGTGGCCCAAGAACGCATCGATAGCGTGTAATTCAGTTCAATAATGCTACAAGTTAACGTCTTCCTTAACTCCTTAAGCTTACTCAAAGATTCTCGTTTGACCCAATTGATATAGAACTTTATCAATATAATGTACAATTAACCGGTCTATAAGTGCATTTGGAGAAATAGGTCATGAGTCCAATATTAACTCGGTACTAAAGGTCACTAAAGCTCATTGCATGTGGCTAACTCTTTAGGGAAGGTTCGGTCGGCATCAAAAAATGATGCAAGAGTTAAAGGTTTTGGAAGTGATTAATAATTTAATGTAAATAAAACCAAAGTGATCATTGTTTCATTCATGCGATGGTCAAAAGTACAAAGGCATCCTGTTCTAAAGCCTAAAATCAGATTATATGCGTATGCATATCTGCTTTTTCATGATTGTCTACTTTATTAATCCTAACTTTTTATCGACATAGCATCACGATTGAACACACTTTTACTTGAATGTATATCATATCTCTTCTTTATATAACTTTTTTAAAGGCATAAAGCTATGCAGAACATCACCTCTCGTGGGTGGCTGAATGTTGAAACGCATAGGAATCAAAGTATCTCGAAAGAGTTGTCCACTTGTGCAGTGTTTGTTTCTCAGTTGTTTAAAAAACGTATCAGCATGCACTAGATCAACAAAATGTTTAATGGTTAGGGAAAAAAAACATTAAACTCGACCAAGATTTGTAGAAATAACAGAGGAAAAACAGAACTAGCTTGTATTTATTAGGATGCATGACACTTTACACTTAGAATTCTGATATCACCAACGAGACCATTCTAATATACTTAAATTCAGTTAATATAGGGAGTAACTGCACAAAAACAGTTGAAACGCCACAACACGACAATGAAATATCATAAACTATACCTAGAAGGCGCTTGAATCAAACCCGAACGTGTAACATATTAATTCCTAAGGTGGGAATGCAAGAAAGTATCAGGTATACATGTGCATTCCCTGTAACTTTTTTTGTAACTTCTTTTAGTGTAAAATAACTTGGACTGGTAATACGTATCCAAATTATGCTGATGTAATTAATAGTGAATATCCCGTCATGTCTGCATAAGCCAAATTAAATATATGTGAGCTAGTCAAAACTTGATGACCGGCTCCACCTGCCTCGAAGATACTCCTCTAACGACAAACTTTCCTCGACGCTGCTCATAGAAAGAGACGAGTCTTCAACATCAAGCAAAGCAAGGTTAAGATGTGACCTTAGATTTGATTGAGAAAACCCTTCGTCTTCTGAAACTTGTAGCCTTGGATCAGAACCCCCTGAAGAACCGAGTTCTAGCCTTGCCCATGCAATCACCTCAACATCACCCCGAAGAAGTTTCAGGACCTGGCATAATACAAAAGATTTAATATGATACATTTTGGGACTACAACACATGGCCCGTTAACATCATAACACCAAGGAAAGAAGTTACGCCAGGTCAGAGGACTTCCATTCCATTTCACCAACTGAATGTAATTTTGTCCTAGAAATGTCATTTTTGGTCATTGGATCTATTGGTTTCTTACATTATCTGAATTTTCCGAACACTCAAACATTTAATCTGTTTATTACTGCTTAAAAGAAACATCAGCACATACAAACTCTTTTCTATAACTCATTTTATAACGACCGATTATGTTAGTCTAGATTGTATCTCTTTCAAAACGCACATCCAAACACCCCTCGTTACATTAATTGATATCTGTAGTTATCTTGCCACAACGTGTGTCAAAGACACTAAAGTCCTAGCTTTGTTCCAACACGAAATGTGCGTTTTGACTTTCATAGTCAAGCAGCCATGTTAGGTATCAAGTATCAGAATGTTTGACTTGGTACATTATTTAATAAAACAAAATTAAAACCTATAAGTTTTGTTTTATGGCTCTTTCTGATAGGTTTATAAGAAAAACAAATACACTTACAGAGCTCATATGGGGTCGAGCACGTGGTGCACGCCTTAAACAAAGAGTAGAAGCTAGAGCCATCCTCTCCATCTGATCAGCATCATAGTTGCTGCGTAAGCTTTGGTCTAATAATTGAGAAAATTTTCCTCTGCTCAAAATTGGCTTCGCCTATCAAAAACGTTTTTTTAGTTCACAAAAGATTATTAGCATGCAAAATGAACACCACCACTTTTTATGATACAAAATACTTATAAGTAAAATACATACCCACATAACCACGCTCTCCTCTCCCTTCGGATATTCATTGCTTATTGGTTTTCTCCCAGAAAGAAGCTCGAGAAGAACAACTCCAAAGGCATAGACATCAATCTTATCATTTACTTTTCCATACATGAAATATTCAGGAGCCAAGTAACTGCAACATAAAATATTTCAGTCAGTTTCAATCTTATTTGTCTACTTCAATACGTATCACCTTGCTTCCAGAGTCCACCCCCTTTCATGGGATACATGGAGGGTAACAGTACAAGGGTGTTAACTATGTGTTTTCAAAGTGATAATTGCATTTTGAATAATAAGAATTCGATAATCAGCTCCTTAAAACTTGGGAAAGTCAAGTAATTTTACATTTCTCTCAATAAGCAATCTTTCTTACGGTAACTTCAAAGTTCTGATTTTTTAGACCTCGAATGATCAGGAGACGTGAATCATTATTAGTTCACCTTAACATGAAAACCGATACTGTGACTTCATATTGCAAGAATCAGTTTAAAAGCAAATACAAACACCCCATGAATGGCATTTCTTTGAAATTTTTAACAACGAAATTAGAATTGAAGGTGATCAAGTTACTAACCCAAAGGTTCCTGCTACATCAGCGCATGTGATATGAGATGAGGTTGTTGACGCCCACTTTGCAAGGCCGAAATCAGAGAGCTGACAAAATAGATAAACCAACATAAAGTTGTTCATACCAAGTTAGTTTAATAACAGATTAACAGCACATTTAATCATATAACAAATGCAATGTAGGAAACAGAAGACTAACAAAATCACCTGTGGCTCAAAATCATCAGATAGCAAAATATTTGATGATTTAACATCCCGGTGGATTACCGGTTGATCACATTTGTCGTGTAGGTAAACAAGGGCCTCGGCTACACCGACAGCAACCTTATACCTCTCGCTCCATCCAAATGCTGAATCTTTCTTATTACCTAATTTAACAGACAATAATCTGAATCAGGAACTGAGGAACATAATCATATATTAACAGACTAAAACCTGTGTTATTTCGGTTTCACAAACGAGCATACCATGCAAACTATCTTCAAGACTTCCTCTTGACAAAAAATCATAAACCAAGAGGAGATTGTTGTCTTCAAAGCAAAACCCGAAAAGGGAAATGATATTCTGATGATGTAACGCAGTTATAATCTCAATTTCTAATACGAATTCTTTCAAAACATCTTCTGACGATTTCAAGATTTTAACTGCAATTTCCTTGCCATCCGGCAGACACCCTTTGTAGACCTTACTACTCCCTCCCTTTCCGATCATATTCTCTGACAATACAAAGAATTACTCAAGTAATTAATAAAAATACACAATACTCCACATTTTTATTAAAAATATAGAAACATGTCAAGAAACGCCAAAATTGAAGAGCACAAACCGTGCTTGAAATTTTCTGTTGCTAACTGAAGTTCCCGATATTGAAACAATCTGCAAGTGGCTGAATATTTTTCATGAAGACCCTCCAATTCTTTTGGCAAATGTAATTTATCATGATCAGGGGATAACGATAAACCAGCTTGAAGTTCCTCACCACCAACACAAACAATTGCCCCGTTTTCAGCATTTACTTCCAACGATCCGTATTCTTTTTCAAAAAAAACGCCATCATTTCCTGTATCCGAGTTAGTAAGTTGAAAGCAATGTCTAGTGGGCAGCTTCATAGCCCATTGCACTACCGAGATCTGGTGACTCCGTGACTTATTAGACGAAATGGCTCGACGAAGAAGTGGCCAACCAGGTCTTAGTTCAGGCAATTCCCTTAGTAACAAAGAAGTAGAACTCGATGATGCTTCTAGTTTCTGTACAGGTACTAAAGCCATCGAATTATCTTCATCGTCATCAGCATTGCTACACGAATCCTCAAGCACAGGAAGAACCGAATCCAATGAACAAATCGGACAATTATCTTTAACCGAAATCGGTTTGGACTCAGATTCAGATTTTACTAAAGTCAACTCCAACTTCTTACAATTTTCCTCATTACCATCAGTTATTAACTTCGGACTCGAACTCAATCTCTGAATCAAACTAAAAAACTGTTTCTTCTGATGATCTGAACTTCCTACAAAAACACAAAAAAACATATGCATCAAAACCAATACGAGCAACAAGATTCAATAAAAAAAACCAAATGTATATACTTCTACCTTTTGCACCGGACGACAAAGAAGGCGATTGTCTATGAAACACAATTTTTCCACTATTAACAGCAATCACAGAACAACTTTTCGACAGCTTTTTAGCACAATATTTTGCCAAAGAGGACGACGATTTAACTGTATGACTATTTCGTGACGTCCCAACAATAATCTCATTCGCACCATATGATTTCGCTTCTCTAACAAGTATTTTTCTTATCGATGCTCCTCTACATATCTTCAACTTTAGATCCACCTAAACAAAACAAAAAACAACAAATCCATTTCATTTATAGAAACAAATCATTTCAATTCACCAAATTCAAAAAATGCCAGATAATTTTTTCCTTTTTTGGGATATGTTCTTTGTATGCAGGATTAGGATCCTCTCAAGTTGATATTAACATGACGAGTAATGTTCCCAGGGACGGAGCCAAGACCAAATATAACCGGGTGCACATAAAAAATTGAACGGTAATACTAGAAACACATTTCGATTGACCGGGTGCATTTAAGATGACTTTAGGGAAAATCGATGTTTTTTCCAAAAATTAACACTATATCGAAAAAATCCATGGGGTGCCCGGGCACGCTCGGGGGCTCCGTCCCTGAATGTTCCCTCACAAACAAGACAGTCGGGCCTACTGAGGGACCCGGATTTCTTTTTAATTGTGAGAGAACATAGCCGGTCATGTTCAAATCAACTTGAAAGGATCTCAATCCTTGTATGCAAGTAAACCTCGGCCTTCACAGACCACCACGCAAGACCCGTACAGCGTGATAAAACCACTAATAATTAAAAAAACAAAATCTACCTGTTTCAAGTTACAAAAACCTTCGTAAACCGCGAGAACCGAATCAAACGAGTTCACAAGCGACAACAACGAGGATTTCCCATCACGATCCAATATTTCTTCACAAACAAAACACAAACATTATTAAACTCAAAAACAAAAATAAAAAAATAAATTTAAATGTTATTATTATTATTATTATATAAGGAAACTAACGATACCATTATTAGTAAGAATATGAAGAGCAATAACACGATCACCAGGCTGAGCTTGTTTAACTAAGGTCCACGTCAGCAGCTCCCTGCTCAACGAGTCTAGTTTAACTCCGACGACGACTGTTCGACCGTTGGTGACATTCCGGTCACGGTATTCTCCGGCGAGGTCAGATTCGTGGGGTAATGAATTTGTAGTGGTGCACATTGTTGTTGTAGTAGTGATCATTGTAACATTTATTTTTTTGTTTTTTTTTAATTAAATGGTGATGATGAGATAAAACATTAAAAAAAAGTGTGTGATCTGAATATGAAGGTGAGAAGGTGAAGGTGAAGGTGAAGGTTGAACAGTGGGAGTTTGAAACCCCAACGGTTTCTTTGTTGTTATAACTTTTTTTGTTTTTTTCTTTCCTTTTTGTAAGGCTAGGAAGAAATTAATTTAATAAAATATATTAAATTTTAAATAACTATAATTAAATCTGATTTTTGGCTAAACAAAATCAAAGTTTTCTAAACATTGTGATGGGTGCATTCATTAGATAAACTTATATAATAATATTGTTCCATTTAAAACTAATGCAACTTAAAAAATATATCATCGTCATGAGCGGAGTCACGATTTTTAGTTATGAGGCTCAACATAATTAACGTAAAATAGTATTACTTCAAAAATGAGTCTATGAATATTGTCTTTTATTATTTAATTTATTCATATGAAGTTTGTAGACATGTTTATAAAATAATGGGACTGAATATAAAAAACTAGCAAAAAAATGAGTTGTTGTTTAAATTACTAATAAATTAAGTGTGTTGATTAAGGATGGTTGGTTCAGCACCTGTCAGTCAGCCTATCAGCCTACTAACTTCGCCTCTGACTATCGCCACATTGTGTAACATAAAGTTTTAGTTTTGTTTTAAAGAGCAATGATTTAATTCATAATAGAGGATGAAAATAAATTTGTAGATACTTCGGAATTAATATGCAAATTACGTTTTTTTTTTAATTAAGATTTATCATTTATCAAATTCGCTTTTTAGAAAATAAATGGTTAACTTTGCTATTTAATAATTTAATTGTTTTTTATTTCTTTTTTAATTATTTGGCTTTATTAGGTTTGCTTTTTGATGGTTCACAGCTCGTGTACATGAACATGAGGGGGACCTCAGACTCACTCACAAGCCACTAACGCTCTTTTTTCAGTTTTTTTCAGTGTTCTAAAAGGCGCGCCAAGGCGCCGCCAAGGCGCGAGGCGTGGCCTCGGCGCCACGAAATGGATCAAGGCGTGAGGTCTAGGCGTCGTGTGAAAAGGCGTGGAATAAGGCGCGAAAAGGCGTGCAAAGGCGCGCCTTTTTGGTAAGGCGTGGCGCCATGTTTAGAAGCATTTAGGGGATTTATGGATTTGGGCTTGAATTTCAAGTATTTGGATTATTTCTTTCTTGGGCCTCGTAATTTCAAAACTTAATTCCTACTTGGGCCTCGTATTTGGGTCTGGCTATATGGGATTTGGGCTTTCGTATTTGAAATTACTCTTATAAAATGATATAAAATTATAAATACATAAATTTATAAATATTTTGTTTCCGCCTTAAGCACGCCTTAAGAAATGCCAAGGCTTCGCCAAGGCGTATAAGGCTTGAGGCGTGGCTATGCCGCCACGCCACGCCTCACGCCTTTTAGAACATTGGTTTTTTTTATTACTTTTTGCTACTTTATTCGGATAAATCACTAGAATATCTCATGAACTTGGTTTCTAATATATGTTTTCTTTTTGTAAGAATATTTTTTATAGCGTGAAATTGTTTATTATATTATACATTTCTACAACTATAATCGTTCGTATTACATATTTAGTAAGAATTTGTTTTGTAGTGTCATAATATAGGAGATAAGATAAGTGATGTTAAGTTTCAAAATATGTGTCTAACCTTTTTAGTTTTTTTACTTCATGTAGTTCGGGTGAGTACAAAATAAGGATAATTCTTTTGTTAGTTCTAGTCGCAAGTATGATATAAGTTTAACATGTTACATGGTACTCTATTATTGGCTTCTAGAGTTCTAGTAGTCATTGGTTGTAGTTGTCTTTTTGTTTTTTGGTTTTTTTTTCTTTGAAAGAGTTTTATTAGTCTATTAAGTGATATGTTTCAAAAGTTCAAAGTCAAATTTAAATGTGAAGAAAATAGCGTATTGCCATTAAGTCATTGAAGTTAATGCCAGGACTTTGTCTCTAAAAATCATATGTGCTTTAAAAATTTGATGACTACAACATGTTTTTCGGGCAACATACTTACGAACCTCGGATCAGCAATCAACTGGATGTAAACTAATGAACAAGAATTGAAGTTTTATGCACACCTATAACCTATGTTCTACCATATTTTGACTTAGAATGATATTTCTTTAATTATACAAGTATCCCATGCATTATTTGAGTTGAGTGTGTTGGTCTATTGGACTTCCATTCTTTTTGCGTATAGAAAAGGTTTCCGATGTGTCTTATGATCGCCTTAGAACATTCATATTAAATCATTTAAACATAAATATCCTTTTCCAAACAACTTAACCCTCGATGCATAAGCTTTTTTTAACAACCTGAAGCTTTTTTTATGTCACGTTTTTATTGATTTTTTGTTACCAACAAGTTATCGTCAAATAGCATATTCAATGGAATAAACCTTTAAAAAGCTTTTCTCTAAAGAAAAAAAATATGCGAGAGTAAAAATGAAAAATGATTAAAATATAAATATTTTCAAAATCTTTAAACGTTTTGTGCAGACCAAGTCTTTTATTGAAAAGTCATGTAAAAATCATTTTCTCGAGTGGTACCAAGCTATTTGATAAATTTTCCCAAATAGTAAAAAACTTTAATTAAACTATGCATTACGTATGCCCTAACAATGTTTTACATGCAAATTCTACATGCTAGCAAAATTATTGGATGCATACAGAATCCCTTTCAAAAAAAGAGCCAATAACCTCTTAGGCTAGACACGGTGGGCCGTTAAATATCGGTTGTGTATACTGTAACATGGCCGACCGATTTGGAAATTGGTTGAGGTTGTTGTGGAGCATTGTTTAAATATCGGTCGAACAAAACGAAAACACACAATCGGTTGAAAATCCAACCGATATTAAATACACACAACAATCCCAAAAAGCAACAAAATGTTACCGTTGAAAAAAAAANTCTCGCAGGAAAACAACTTTGAATTAACCGGCATAACACCACCACAAAATCGAGGTATTCGCTTTCGTCCACCCGCTTTTGAATATACATTACGACTACCACCACCCAATCAAAATTAAAATATGTATTACCTTAATCGTCCATTTGTCCCACCGCAACGTCCTGATATGGATTATCACCAAGAACCAAGTGGGTCGTCGTATCGTCCTAACATGGATTTCTTGCATTCTTCCCAACCGTATCAAGATTATTCCCCGATTCGTAGTGCTAATCTTGACATGAATTTGGATGATTGGGCAGAGTATCCGACTCAACAATACTCGACCAAAAACTATCCGAGTCAAGATGCTTCGATGGGGCAAGGTTCGGTCACGGTTCGTACCACGGTTCCATGCCTGTTGAAGACGATGACGATGTCGAAGAGACATCACCCATCAAACCAAAGAAGACTTCGCGATGTGCTACAAAGGCGAAGGACAAAGGCAAACAACCAGAACCGGCCAAAAAGGTCGAAGCATGGTCAAAGGCCGAAGAGATCGCGCTTTGTAAAGCTTTCATCTATGTTTCGAAAAATTCCGCGAAAGGAAACGCTATCAACAGGCACCGCTTTTGAGAGTTGGTGATAGCGTACTTTCAAAATGAAACTGGTTCAGACCGGACATACAACTCGATCATGTCCAAATGGAAGACTAGGATTCGTAATAGGGTTGCGAATTTTTGTGCTATTAATCTATTATAGATAATATCAAGGATACTCATGGAAGTGGTAAGAATGATGCAGACGATAAAGACAAAGCTCTTAGAGAGTATAGTGTGCTTTACGGTCGGAATTTTAATTTGGAGGAGTGTTGGAAAATTTTGAGGGGTCATACTGCTTGGAAGAAGGAGATGCCTGCTTTCCAATCGAATAGTCGGAAGAAAACAAAGGGTTCTACAACTACCTCGGGGTCAACACAAGGTCCAGTGAATTTCTAAGACGTGGATGATTCTGATGATGAGACTAGAGAATCAAGACCACAAGGTCGTGACGCATCCAGGAAGAAATCATCCTCATCCTCTCGTGATCCACCAGCATCATGGACAAGTTCGCTAGCAAAGACCTTTTTCAAGTTGAAGTCGTCAAAACCGGCGAAAAGTAAGGACATTGAAGAGTCGTGGAAATCATTGAAGGAACAAGAGCTAGCAATGAAAAGAGAGAAAATGCAACAAGAGCTAGCGATCAAAAGAGAGAAAATTGAACTCCAACGAAAGCAAGTGGAAATCATGGACCTCACAAAATGTTGGTGGTTATGAGCCCAGAACAGGGTAAGATAATCAAAGCCTAGCTACGTACCAATTAAATGGTTACCGGATATCACTTGGAATCGTGTTATCACTTTTCAAAGTAAACTATTCGACCATAATGCCTGGGTATCACGAATATCTACTTGGGATAAGACCAAATGTTTGTTCTTGAATTAGGCACAATTCAACAACCCTTGTGTATATTAGTGTTTATGTTTTCTGTGTGTAATTTCATGCTCTACAATAATTCCTCTTAAATAGGAAAGTACTCATAGCTAATCAAATGGATTTATGAGAATTAATCGGCCCATTAATCTCCACATAATTACCCCCATTATAGCCAAAGATAGTGGTTACATGACCAATTAAACGTGGTCATAATAGTAGATATAACTGTCATTTGAATAGGTCAAATCAGTTACATTTCATCAGTGGAATCTGCTAGCAGCAGAGTCATCAGCAGAATCAAGCTAGCAGCAGATTCATCAGCAGAATCAACTAGCAGCAGATTCTGCTAGCAGCAGAGTCTTAGCAGCAGATTCACAACACTAGAAGCAGAGTCCGTTTCATGCATCAGCAGAAACAGATTCACGCTAGCACAACCACTATTAAGTCAGGGTAATCAGGGACTTGATGGGTGTACACTCCGTACCTCCAAACTCATTTCCAAGTATGATTTGATCCCTCAAGTGCACTAAATTTTCCAACACAAAATGGGAGCAAGACTTGACTTGATTTTCTACAATTCAGCAATCGACCCGAGTTTGCCCGAACGACAACGAAACGAACTTTTGCGGATTAAGGCAGAAATCAAGCAACGCTACAACTTAGATTACTAGTTTAAGTTTTTAATAAGTATTGTCATGTCTAAGTTTTATTAGTTTAAGTTTTTAATTCAGTATTATAATATTTTTATTTTTAATGAATTTTAAATTTGTTGTTTAAAATGTTTTGAAAAAAATAAAAATTTAAAAAAAATAAATAAATAAATAAAATCACTGTGGCACTTAGGTCATGTCTGGTCGGAGAGATAAAGCTGACGTGGCTGTAGATGACTTGGGTCACCACTGTGTCTAGCCTTATATCCGGCATACCTTTGATCCATTTAAACGAGATGATCATCCACAATAGGCTTGAGTTATCCGGACCCTCCCATAGAGAGGGTTTGCCAATAATTGGACGCATTCCCTAGTTGTACGGTATGCATCAACGGTTGCACGGTTTAACTAAAAGCTTATGATGTGACACCATAGAGAGGGTTGGGATAACACATCCCTTGTTCATATAATAAGTTTACGTGCAACCTTATAAAAACAAATTCTCGTAAGAGCTTATCAATTGTTGTTTCAAATCTAATGAGTAACATCAAAAAATCACAACCACCTAATTTTTGTATGATTAGCTATCCGTACATCAAAATACTTATAAACAATTTTGGTTGACTCGTAATTTCTGTAGAGTCAACGAGTGCGTCTCAATCACGTGATCTTCCAGCTACTACATCCGAACACGTGGCATGTAAGAGCACGAGAAAGGCTCCCTCCACACGTGTCTTCCAGCCTCACTTGGCCCCACCCAAAAGATCTCATTTTGATGCTAGACACGTGCCAACTCCATCTACCCAAAAGAAAATATTATGGATAACAGGTGTTCTAAAACCTGGTTTGACACGGCTGGTTGAACCGGTTGAAACGTGACCCGGTCAGATAATTAGAAGGCGGTTTTGAAAAAAAAAAAACGGTTGAACCGTTGGTTATCGGCCAAGTCAATTAAAAAACCGGGTTTTAAAACATTTGGGATAACTAAAATTTCGTACTTTACACTTCTGTGTTTGATCATACTTTTTTCTTAATCATATTGGACTAATTCACTAGATTTGAATCTATCGCAACACAAACTTAGGATAAGAAATAAAAAAAAAAAAAAAAAAAAAAAAAAAAAAAAAAAAAAAAAAAAAAAAAAAAAAAAAAAAAAAAAAAA
>LBNU01020698.1:2524-24962 GCA_014162995.1 Artemisia annua | reverse complement strand
CTGTTAGGTCAGCCTTGGTACATGATGATACGCTTGCCTTGTTGCATGGTACCGGTGAATTGAGTTCCACCATATTGACAACGATGCCACCAGTAGCATGCTACTTTTGGCTTGCATATATCTTGCGCCCTGCAGGATTCCTCAAACGCCAAGACTACCCAACGGACAAGACTAGTTCCTCCTTTTATGTCAAATTTAGCTTAAATCATTCCAAAGAAGGGAGGAGTTTGTCAATGATACTATGAGACTGAAATAGCCTCAACCATGTTCAGTTTCAGTTTTAAACCCCAATATACCAAAAGCAGTCATTTATGCCATGACTGCTGTCTTGAAATCAGTCATTTTGTAATTTGTAAATTACTAACAAGAAACTTCGTTACTTGAAGCACCTCAGGCCATAAATTTGCTTCCAAGGAATCCCATAGTCTTTTGAAGATTCAACATTCTAGATAAATGTCAAAGAGAGAATCAGACTATTACCATGAGATTAAACCTGCAGACAGTCTATCATCATTTCCCATTGCTTCTTTTCCTATCTGTCCACGAGTTAGCATTCCCCATGACCTCTGGAATAGCAGTGTTCATGACAGTACACCACACTCATGCTGGATAACAAGGAAAATGCATCTTCTTGCCCCACCTCTGAATACACACCTTCAAACTTTCCTGCGAAAAGTTAGCCATCCCATAGCCTCATAGCACACGCCATTGATTATCACAAATGTTACTGATGTTGGTGGTTTGAGCCCAGAACAGGGTACAGATAATCAAAGCCTAGCTACGTACCAATTAAATTGGTAGCCGTATCACTTGAATCGTGTATCACTTTCCGAAAGTAAATATATACGACCCTAATGCCTGGTATCACGGAAATATACTACTTGGATAAGACCAAATGTTTGTTCTGAATAGAACAAATTCACAACCCTGTTCTATTAGTTTATGTTTTTCTGTTGTAATTCATCTCTACAATAATCCATCTTAAATAGGAAAGTATCATAGCTAACAAATGATGTATGAGAATTAATCGGCCCATTAATCTCCACATAATTCCCCCATTATAGCCAAAGATAGTGTACATGACCAATTAAACGTGGTCTATAATAGGTAATATAACTTCATTTGAATAGGCAAACAGTTACATTTACATCGGTGGAATCTCTCTAGCAGCAGATTCATCAGCAGAATCAACCTAGCAGCAGATTCATCGAGCCAATCAACTTAGCACAACTTCTAGCTAGCTAGCGAGTCTTCAGCAGCACATCACAACACTAGAAGCAATCCTTCAGGCATCAGCAGAAACAGATTCACTGCTAGCACAACCACTATTAAGTCTGGTAACAGGACTTGAGGCGTGTACACTCCGTACCTACCAAACTCATCCAAGTAGTATGATATTGATCCCTCAAGTCACTAAATTTTCCAACACAAAATGGGAGCAAGATGACTTGATTTCTACAATTCAGCAACGACCCGAGTCGTGGATGGTGCCGGCGGTTTTTTCTGTGTGTTGTTTTGTTTTTCTTTTTGTTGTGGGGGTGTTCTGTGGGTTAGTGTTTCTGTTCGTTCTTTTTCTTTGTGCTTGGTTTAGTGGTGTTGTTTCGTGTTCGTTTTGTTGTTGTTTTTTTTGTGTGGGAGTTTAGTTTGTTTTTTTTTATTTGGTTTTTTTGCTGTTGCTTTCCGGTTTGCTCTTTCTGTGTGTGGTTTTGGTTTTTGACCTGTGTCGTGTTTTGTTTTCTATTTTTTCGGTTGTGTGTCTTCTGTTGTTTTGTTTTGGGGGTCTGTTGATCTCTCAGTTGTGGTGGCGTCTGTGGTGTCCTTGTTTGTTTTTGGTTTGTGTTTTTCTATACCGACAACGGATATCGAATCTTCCCGATTTTAAGCTAAATCACAACGCTTAACATACTTAGCAGTACAGTTATCAGTCTTTAACTAGTTAGATCCAGTTCAAAGGGTTTTATCTAGTTTATTTTCAACAGATATAATATTTTTATTTAGGGTATGAATATTAAAATTTTTAAAATGTTTGAAAAAATTAAAATTAAAAAAAGTAAATAAAAAATAACATCACTGTGACTGGGTACGTGCTGGTTCCGAGGGGGAGATAAAGCTGACGTGCTTTAGATGACTGGTCACACACTGTGCTTTACCGGCTTATATCCGCGAATACTTTGATCCATCAAACTAGATGATCATCCACAATGCTTGAGTATACCGACCCTCCCATAGAGAGGTTGCCAATAATGACGCATTCCCTAGTACGGGTTATGCATCAACGTTCCACGATAACTAAAAGTTATGATGACACCCATTTTAGAGGGGGGTTGGGATGAACACATCCCTTGTCATAAATTAATTTACGTGCAACCTATAAAAACAAATTCCGTTAAGAATGTAATCAATTTTGCTGTTCAAAATCTAATGAGTACATCAAAAAATCACAACCACCTATTTGTAGATTACGCTATCCTTACATAAACTACTATAGAACAATTTGGTGTACTCTATTTCTTAGAGTCAACGGAGCGTCTCAACACGTATTCTTCCAGCTACTACATGCCAACACGTTCTGGCATAAGAGCACGAGAAAGGCTTCCCCCTCCACACGTGTCTTCCAGCCTCACTGCCCCACCAAAAGATGCTCATTTTTTATTCGTAACACGGGGGTGCCAACATCCATCTACCCAAAAGAGAAAATAATTAATGAAACAGGGTTTTTCTAAAACCTGGTTTGACGGACGCTGTTGAATCCCTAAAACGTACTCGGTCAAATTAAGAACGGTTTTAACAAAAAAAAACGTTGAACCGTTGGTTATCGCCAAGTCAATTAAAAAACCGGGTTAAAACATTTGAAACTAAATATTCGCCTTACTTCTGGTTTATCAATCTTTTGTCTTAATCTATGGACTAATTCACTAATGAACTATCGCCAACACAAAGCTTAGATAGAAATTAAAAAAAAAAAAAAAAAAAAAAAAAAATTAGAGAAAGTAATGTACTATAAAGTGGCTTGATATAAAGAAATGTGATCGACACTCCAATGAATTACTAAAGCCCTAACACTAGCGATCAATCAAACTCTTATTATTCCAACAGTTATACATATGTCAGGAAAAAGGATACCCTCATTCTTTTTACAAAAATACAATAGACTAACCCTATTCTTCAAGGGGAGTACAATCTTCGTTGTCATATTTCTTTTAGAGATAACCTAAGTTCATGGTATATTTTCTCATGAAAAAAAATAAATAAATAAAAAAAAAATGTGCATAATGATAAAGAGGATGAAATATTACCATTGCTAGAGTTTTGAAGATTGACAATTTAATACTAATTAAGTAATTAGCAATAAATTGTGCAACTTGTCAAGATTATATGTACACATTTATTTTTACGATGTGCAATTCATCAAATGTGTTTCGCACCTAACAGTTCTCTCTAACGCGAAACTGCATTAGGACTTCCCTACAATGATACATGACGCAACCTATTCTAGAGCCGCTGAGCGCTTTGTTCTAATCTGCCCCGCCATTGACGTGATTTGTTCTAACTAAGCTATCATTAGATTGGGATCAACTTGGGGTTGCGTCATATATATGCGCCGTCCACATCCAACTATCCAAGCTCAGCCTTAGCTCTAATATGAGTCGTTAAGATCGTGCTACAGGGTCAATTATGTCCAACATATAAGTCCATATATATAGTTGTGTCAATTTGAATAATCAATTGATAATAATTATATCATCAAGCTTATATATTCCCATTCATCTCTTTGTTTTTGCAGTATGAGTTTGCGCCCAACAAGTGTCGTGCATGAATTAAATTTTTGGCAAACTCATGTGGGGGGCTAGTGATCCTGATTCGTAAAGGTTCGATCGACATGTGGTTTCTTTTGTAATTTTCTTTAACGATATTTTACGGTGTTAAAACATCAAGTACTATATACTGTCAAACATGTTCAAAACTAAAGTTGTAGGCTCTTAGCTAATTAAGCTGGTAGTTACTATATACATTTATCAATCTCGTTTAATTTTGTCAGACATCTATACTATATAATAAAATAAGCTTTTGGACAAGTCTCCTAAGCATGGAGCATTAAAAATTCGTTTAATGCTATGATATAGACTTCCTAATTTAGCACCAATGTACACCTCCTTTATGCACCAATTTTTTATAATGGTCAAATGTTTTATCTTGGGAATGTTTTAATTTTCGAGTTAAATTGGAACTTAAGTTTTCATGACACGCTAACACTTAGTTTCTAGCAAGGTGCACCAAGTATAAAGCTCTTCATTAGAATAGAGTATTTGTTACGATACTAATTCGAGTGTATAAAACCTTTTAATCCACTTTATCATAGGAAAGTTAGATCAGTAGTACTGTTACTATAAGGAAGAGTTCAAGAACCTATTGCGAGACATCAAAACTATTGCATCTTTTGCCCTACATCAATAAATAACTTAATGATTTTTGGCCAGGGTGCTATGGACCTGTTAGGAAGAGTTCAAGAACCTTGGAGGTCATCTTATTGATGTCCAAAAGGTTAGTGTGTAATGTATCATTTGTATTCCCGACTGCATAAGTACTGTTTTTTTTTTAACTTTATATGCTTTGTCCAAAATTTATATTCCCCAACCTCAAGTACTATTGGCACCATATGAAAATGTATTTTATCATCTTTGTATGCATATGTGAATGCATGAGTATGTCTACATGAATGTATCCATCGATTTAATATTCTTAGGAGTACCCTCTGCTGATCATTAGTATATATACACTTTTTTTGGCTGAAGTCGTTAGTTGTTACTTTTTTATAGGAAAGGGGCACTGAATTTGCAATGGGGAGGGCCAAAGTCAAAGCGAATTAATGATCTTTACTTTAGCCGACTCAATGAGCTATCAAACAACCAACAACTGGACCCACGTATGAGGTTTATGGCTCGTGATGTTATTGATTTGAGATTGAAAAACTGGATTCCAAGGCGGGAAGAGGTAATATTATCATGAAAAATCATTAAAGTAGTCGAATAATATGAGTTTATACCAAAATAACTCTCGATGTGTGTTACAGATTAGAATATTTGTAACCCGAGCTTTAACTTTCGTTCTCATAATGACTTTCTTGAGGCACTACACAAATCATTTCTAGATATTTGATCTTATACCATTACTTCCTAATCAGTACCATGGGTACCATTTCTATCGACAAGTTATTATGGGTCTTTTTGACTATGGTAAAACGGGTTGGGTTGTATTGTGTTAAGCGATAGGCAGACCGGTAGCAAATTCATGACATTCTTGATGCTTCTGAGCTTTTGATTGCAAGCACTTAGAAGTTCAACAAACATAATCAGTAGCATGGGTACGATCTCTATCGACAAGTTATTATGGGTCTTTTTGACTATGGTAAAACGGGTTGGGTTGTATTGTGTTAAGCGATAGGCAGACCGGTAGCAAATTCATGACATTCTTGATGCTTCTGAGCTTTTGATTGCAAGCACTTAGAAGTTCAACAAACATAATCAGTAGCATGGGTACGATCTCTATCGACAAGTTATTATGGGTCTTTTTGACTATGGTAAAACGGGTTGGGTTGTATTGTGTTAAGCGATAGGCAGACCGGTAGCAAATTCATGACATTCTTGATGCTTCTGAGCTTGTGATTGCAAGCACTTAGAAGTTCAACAAACATAATCGTAATTTAATCTTTAGACCAAAACCACCTTTACTAACAAGATATGTAGGATTTCGGACCCAATTTACTTATTAATGGGTTTAATTGCCTTGTGATTTATCTCTAACTTGGTCAAATGAGTACTATTTATAAATCTAAAATGAAAGTTCTCTTTGAGTTTACTTGTCACCACAATTTCGTCGATTATAAAAAGTCTTCAGTGCTTATAAGTTTTCTTCATTCTGTTCATTTCATCTTCACCTCTTTCTTTTTCATTAATTGCGATTTTAAGCTTGATGGTAACTGCAAAGAATGATCGCTTTGTTGTATTGCTTTCGTCATTCGATTTTCCAGCGTTTGTTGTAATCATCGCGCTTTGATGACAATATTTATCAAGCAGTATTAAGTTTTTATCCATTCAAGAGTAAAAAGAAAAGAACCCTTTTTCGATTACCTGTAACATACATTTGGGTGATTTGTATCTTTATTAACATTTATTTTAATTAATTTGCAATCAGGTTTAAGCGTAGTAGATGGTACTCCAACGTTTCATCTGTATCTATCTATATCTATATCTCACAAACTTCTTTTACTTACATTTTTTTACTATTAGGTGGTCACGGAATGAACATTGGGTTGAATTGTTACAATGCTCACTACATACATTTGCTTCTCAAACCCATCAAGATTGGAGATCACGAGGCAATGAACGTTTATTACACAGATATTTACAAGCATTGTATTTTATAGTATGAGTCACTTATAACTTATTATTCCATTACAAGAAAATTTCATAGTGTTTGCCTTCATTGTTCTTTTTTACTTTATTTACGTACTTACTTTTTTTTAATAAAAAACCTTCTAAAATCCCGTGGATTCCACGGGTCTATAAGCTAGTCTATACTATATAATAAAATAAGCTTTTGGACAAGTCTCCTAAGCATGGAGCATTAAAAATTCGTTTAATGCTATGATATAGACTTCCTAATTTAGCACCAATGTACACCTCCTTTATGCACCAATTTTTTATAATAGTCAAATGTTTTATCTTGGGAATGTTTTAATTTTGGTCTAACCTATTAAACACATTGAATAAAAACGCTCCTCCTTAAACACGGTATACGCTCCTCTTCAATCTTCCCCTATACGATTCAACCAATTCGATAACACTCTCCTCTTCGGTTTCATAATCATCTTCCTCTTCAAGATTCTTAATTTTGTAAAGTATTAATAACACATCCATCACTTCCTCCCTATGTTTCAATTAATCCACGCTCCGCTATTTGGTTGTGATTTGGTTTTGAGGATGAAAATCAATCAATCACTTCCTCCTTACGTTTCGCTCCAATTTTTAACAAGAGGAGCGTCCTGTAGATTCATATAAATTTAATGAAAAAAAGTGGTACGTTCCTTCTTCAGTTATATTTGTAATCTAGATGTCGTTTCTTTCAGTGTCAATTTTTCAATTGTTTTGATTTATTGCTTCTCCTGTTTGTTGTGATTAGAGAATGGATAATTAATTAATATTTTTTTTATTTGTTAATGGTTGATGAAGATGAAGAATAGCCAAAACATGGACCAAACATATCAAATAATCTGATAGCTCAAGTCAGTTTTTGTTCAAAGGTAATGGATTAGATCTTCAATTCAAACGATCTTCAATTAAACATAATACATAATCACAATTACTACCATTAACATCACAGTATTTCAGTGTCTTCATTGACAGCCTTCATTGACTATCCAAGTATTTTTTTTTTTTCCTTTTCTAATCAGGTTCTCAATTTTCTCCTTATTTTTGTTATGATTTGATGTATCGAAAGGGATACTTATGCATTGAGGTAATTAGGAGATCGGATATAACACTATTCTAAATGTTTCGGGTCGATTTTATAGTTTATGTTTGTTAAGACTTGAGAGTGGAACAGTAAAAGTTTAGCTGCAAGCGTATGTTTGATATGATTAATTAGTTTCTGTTATGAAGCCGAGAGTTTTGAGTATTAAGGAGATAGAATTTACCACATTGTGTTTATTTATCGAGTTTTGTTAGGGAGTGTTTGGATTAGCTTATTTAGTTTTTTGAAACATGATGTGGTAACTTTTTTAGGCTTACGGGATTGCTTAGTTGAGCTTATAGCGCCACATGTTCTTGGGCTTGAACACGCCAGTAACATTCACAAAAATAAAATCGACATAGTTTGTGCGTGTTGTAGCCTGGTGTAGAGGCATGTGTGTAACTTGCAGTGACTTACATAGTTCGATTTGTGCAGGTCGTAGCCGATATGGAACCAAACGGAAAGTAAGTTGGAGTGAAAGTTGGAGAGATGTTTGGAGTCCCGTTCAGGTCACATTTTATAGACTAAAATTTTATACATACATCAAACACTTTAATACATAAACTTAACATTTGTATGAATTAAATTTAACATTTGTATAAGTTAACGTTTTAAAAACCAGTACTTTTTTTCAGTATGTTGCAGATCCACTAACGTGGCCCTCGGATGGCCAGGTGCTCTTGCTTGACCGTTTACATTTGCAACTACACTTGACCAGAGTACAAGAGAGACATATTTGGGGAATGAGGTGAGCCTAAGCCTTTCACTCTTCTGCCTCACATTTCTCTTCCCGTTGCCTTTTGCCTTACAAAGTTAACCCGAACATCCCTACGACTGCTTTTTGGAAAGAATTTCTTTTACTTACAAAGTTATTAACTTGAACTTATATAAGCCAAATGATCTTCTACCCTTTTTTGGCTTCTTATATAAGCCAAATGAAGTAACGAAAAAGGTTGTTTAAGGGCTATTGTAGGTGACCGAATCAGTTTCTCTATACGTTTTGGTTTATGTAAGAGTTTTGTGCTTCGATTGATTTGACGTTTTTTGTTTACTTTTTGCAGGCATTTTATACTATATGGGTGAGTAGATTGAGATCAGACCTTCAATAATCAGGTAATTCAACTATGTTTTATTTGATTTTGTATTTAGAAACGTTACGAAGCTGCTAAATAACCTGAATTAGAAATTCTTTTGGTATTGATGAATGGTGATCAGGAAACTGATGTATTTGCTCGATTTATTTGGACCCTTTAGTGTTTTGCTTTCTTATATAATTTAAGTCAACGGTCTAACAATTTAGGAGCTTCCTCTTGGTGAAGTTCAAGTCAGGAGAATGTAAAATGTAAAGTAGCTCAATAACAAACAAGTCAAAAAGGGTTGAAAATCTCTTGAAAATATACCCTTAGTACATAACCTTTTGTGAAATATGTGCATTTGTTATCAAGGTTTATGAGTACCTTTTGTGCTTTTTATTTAAATACATGTGTGGATAGGGAAGTGAGTTTTTGGGATCTATCATCAAAATTGGATGCAACGGCTTTTTCGCACTATAATATCTTTATTTGCTCTTATGTAGGTAAATATAAAAGTGTTCACCACTTCACAGTTTTGGTATTAATACAAACACACATATACATTTGAAGACTTAGTTTTAAGCATAGATGATTCGGTTTATAAACTCAATTATCATTAAGAAGTTGTTTGCTTTTTTGTAGTTTATTACCAAAATGACTGTCATATCATCAAAATGACTGCCATATCATCAAAATGACTGCCATGACTGCTCTAAAAGAGCTTCGTAAGATTGATGAGTGCTCAAACACTCATCATTTTTGTCGTATCTGAACTGCCAAAACATCCAAAAACACTCAAAAATGCATCAAAACACTGAAAATATCCCAAGGATTGTGTTTTATATATTTCAGATGCAAAATGAGTAAAAACAGTTGAAAAACAAACAAAGTTGCAAAATTGGCAGTTTCAGTCCCTCAACTTTCAAAACTTGTCAGATTTAATCCCTAGGCATTTGTTTTGTAAGAAAAGTCACCAAAGGTCCTTTTGAAATCATAAGTTGTCACATTTAGTCCTTTGGTGAGAAATATGAAAATTTACAAGATTGGTCCCTGCAGTTTCAAAGTTGGCAAAAATGGTCCCTGGGAATTTCAAAAAATGGAAAATATCTTTTATGGTCCTTGTACTATTGAATCTTGTCATAATTGATCCTTGGTTGTAAAGTTTGAAGGTTTGACAAGTTTGGCCCCTCAACTTTGGAAATTGGCAATTTTGGTCCTCGGGTGTTCAAATTGGAAAATAAACTTCAAAGGTCCTTGGGGAATTAAAAAGTGGCATGAAAGACCCCTGGATTACACTTTCACACTTGGGCAGAATTGGTCCCTGAATTTTCAGTTTCTACAAGATTAGTCCTTGGGCTAATATAAACTACAAACAAACAACCCTTTCACTAACCCATTAAATAACCCATCCCAACACCATCTCCAAGCCCAAAACCCACTCATAAAACCTTACCCCATTTTATTATTCTCTGGTCAAAGAGTCAACCCCCCCTCAAAACCACCTTCCCACCTTATCCCTCCAAAACCACCCCAACCTCCATTATCACTCACATGTGATCCTGCCAAACCACCCACTCCTCTCATCATCACCCCTACACACTGCCAAGCCCCCAAACATGTTACCTAACCCCAATAATATCAATCTAAACAAGTTATCAGAAGGATTAGCTGATAAGAGCTTTTTGGCGCCAAAATCTCACAAACGGCCAAGATCAAATTCCTTTCATCCAATGGTCATTTTTAATACTGGGATATGCTCAAAAGAATCCAAGAAACCCTAATTTTCAACTATAAATGGAGCATTGTAGCAGTGGAAGTAGTATGTAGTTTTAGCTTAATTTTACTAATGTCGAATTTAATGTAATTTTACCTTTCAGTCAAAAACTTAGTTTTTAACTTGTTTTCTTTATTTAATAAAAGTTCTCAGTCCTTCATTTCAAGTTATTATCACATTTGCAGTTTCATTTTAGAATTTAAGATTTTAGCTAAAAAATGGTTTAAGCTAGTTAGTTGTTACAAATGTTCTACAAGCTCACATTTAGCTCTTAGAACATATAAGAAACCATAAAAAGACATAAAATCAGAAGAATAAACATAACAGGTTTACCCTAGCATATGAGACAGGAAGCTTTTGGAAGTTGCCATTGTGGATATGGCAAGATGGACTTTACTAGCTTGTCATTTGACAAGCTAGAGCTTGTTGCAGCTTCAAGATCCTCTAGTTTAGCTAGTGGTTAAGGTTTATTAGTTCTATTTTTAATTTTTAAGTCTTTTAGTGTAAGAATTGCATAATTGGTGATTGATGGTGTTAGTCGTGTTTTGTTGTTTTTGTATGCTTGTTCTGGCTTATTCTAGCTTAATAGATAGGTTTTAGTTCATGTTATGTAATTGTGATATCATTTCACCAAATTTTCATAATAACTGCCATAAATTGCATTTGGGTGATTTGTTGGTAAAAGTTGTTAAGGTTGGTCTCTCTGTGCTTAATTCAGTTCATTATATCATATTGTGACATTGTGAAGTGGAATCATGGTTTAAATCATTCATACACTATGAAATCTCTCAAAACAGTTTTTAAGGGGTGTTTGGAATTGCATGGTTAACTGAGATCTTGTGTTATTCAGTGGTGAAAAGTTGTTTAGATTTCTTCCTTAGGTTCATGTTAGTGCGATAAAAACATAAATTCAGTAGCATATTCAATAAAAAGTCAAAATTACTTTTAATTTAACTTATATTGTTCACTGTTGGTATATTAAGTTGGATAACCATAGAGATAGGTCAAGTAGTTGCTAAATTAGCTTCATTCAGTTCCCTAATAGCTTATTATTATTTATTTAGTCATCAAGGCCCTGTATAATCTCACTTAAGTCAACATTAGTGCAAAACCTTCAAAAGTCAAAACTTTCGTGCTCAGGGAAATGGACACAAATTCTTGATCATTTGTAGGATTCAACATAGATTGGAAATACATAATTGTTGTTGTTCTATGTTCTCTGGTTGCTTGGGTATCTGAATCAACAAATGAATGTGATTTTCAAACACATATGCTTATCTAGATTTACCCTTAAAGTGACCCTTTTGGTTTGTGACCTCCCCTGCACCACCCAGTTGACCCGTTTTCCTTTTGACCAAAACTTGTTGGTTAATTGACCTCATGGCTTGTTATTGGGTGATTTGGGAAGCCTGTTAGGAGGGATTGTTTGTGCTATCTTTTGTTTTCCCTCATTAGCTTATTTCCTAGCTTAATTTGTCCCTTAAACTTGCTTCTTGGGCCATTGTGTCTGCTGATTCATCAGTGGTACTAAGCTTGTTGATTTCCTTGTTCAATTTTGATCCAGTGCAAATTTGTAGTTGTGTGTAGTTGTTTTGTGTTGCTTGAGCTTGATTGTGCTTGTATTTTGCTCTTAGTTGAGCTTATGTACCTTATTGGCCTAACTACTATTTGAGTTCTTATTCACCCATCAGTTGTATGCTAAGCTTGTTTATTTCATCTCCTTAAGAGATTCTTGTTCTTGCATTGTGTTTACTACTTGATTTTGACTCTCTGAGATAGTTTATGGTTGTGTTTGTTCTTGGATTGAGCATGTGTGCTTATTGAGTCCTGACTGCTTATTCAAAATCTCACTTAACCAATTCACTGGTTCAGTGAGTTTTAAGCACCCTTCATAAGCCCCTAACAAGCCCCCTACTCAAGCTCACCTTGAGCTTGTTGGTTATTTGGGAAGCTAGCTGTGCTAGCTTACTGAATCCAGGCTTATTTATGGTTTGAGAGCTTTTGCCCCTAGCCAAAACTAGGCCTGCAAAACCCTACAAGGGCCTGTTTAGTCCTGGGCTTATTTTGATCTGCTTATTTTGAATTTTCTCCTTGTTCAGTGTACTTTAGTGGTTTATTTAGCTCACTCTCAGTTCTTTTAACTTGTGTTTAGCTTATTTAGCCTTGTTTCTCAGTTAGTAGCTTATTGTAGCTTAAAAGTCCATTTTTACCTAAAAATACTCACTGTTGAGCTTTTTAGGTTGCACATTGCTTATTTCTGAGTTCTAATCTAGTTGTTTTTATTAAAGTTGGTCATTTTTCAGTTGTAAAATAGTTTTGTAAAATAAAAATCAGAAAATCATCATTTTTACTTTTAGTGATAGCTTCTATTTAATAGGATTTATCTTTTTAATTTATTTTCTATTTTTTTGATTAAATACTTAGTAGTTTTCTTATTTTTCCTAGGTTCCTGGTATCACATAATATTTTTACAAATAATTTCATAATTTTATCTTTTTATTTAGTATTTATAATAATTAATCTTAGTTTATTTAGTCTTAATTAAAAAATCAAAAATAAAATCATTTAGTGTTTAATTTTAATCTCTAGCATCTTTTTATATTTTTTCTAGCTTTTATTAATTAAATAACATTTTTAGAAAATAGTTTCTTAATTTTTACTGTTCATTTGCTATTATTCTTAATTAAATTAGATTAATTAGCTTTTGATTAATAATTAAGTAAATAATTTCTAAAATAGTTTATTTACAAGTTTTGGAACTTTTTATAATTTTGTTTAGGACTTTTGTAATTGTTAAGTAGTTTTACAAAAAGTTTCATAATTATCTAAATTAGTTTAGTATTTATTTTAATTTAAATTAATTAAATTTGCAATTAGTAATTAATTAATATTAAATAATTAAAAAGTCAAAAAAATATTTTTCTTTTTCTTAAAATTTTCTTTTGTCATTAGAATTGTAAAAAAGTAATTTTCACATTTGTAGGACTTTATTTGCTCCCGTTTCACTTTTTATTTTGCGCGCTTGCGTTTATTTTAAATTCAAACGCGCGTTTTTAGAATTAAATCACGTTTCTTGGTTATCTGATTATCAGTAATTGTTCATATAGTGTTTTTAAGCTATTCTCAATCATCATCTTTTAGTGTAATCATAATAATCAAAATCCTGATCTTCCTGTTAAATCACCCGATCACAAGCACGTTTAAATACCATTCACACCTCGTCGGGACATAACGACCCGGGGATATTCTATACTCCTTGGTTTAGTATTGGCTCAATATTCTGACTTTGTTGACCAATATCCTTGGTCGATATAAGTTGACCGTTTGAGGCCAATCAAAGATCAACCATATTTAATGTGAACCTACCTTCTTTAAGTCACAGCTACATTCGGGCATGTTTCCTATACTCTTCTTCTACACCATCCACCAATGCATATGGATCACTAGACCTTAACACCACTCCTTCTTCTAAAAACTCAGGACACCTTCCCGGGTACTTCACCACGTGACCATCCTTATCGGTCACTTTTGTCTCATACCTCTCCACTTTAACTTTACCCACTTCTATCACGGTCAACTTCTCTTTAATCACACATGGGTACATTTTCGCAGGACCCCTAATCCTTCTGTTAGTACGCTTCATCGATCTCATTCTCTTGCATCCAGTGGGAATCACACTAGTCCAACAAAACTTTCCACGAGCAGGAGGTACCATTCTAAAAATGACATACACAAAACTAAGTATCGAGAAACAACGGACGTCCAAAAACTCAAATAAACATCTCATATATATATAGGAAAATAGACATGTAAGATACTATACTTACACATAGGTCCTAATGCAACTATATGAGGGACTCCTAAGTTATAGTCTAGGTTAAACCACCTAATTCTCTATAACCAAGGCTCTGATACCAATCTGTCACACCTCGCCAAGGCGGAAACGCGAGTGTGTAACTTCATGGATATCANAAAATAGACATGTAAGATACTATACTTACACATAGGTCCTAATGCAACTATATGAGGGACTCCTAAGTTATAGTCTAGGTTAAACCACCTAATTCTCTATAACCAAGGCTCTGATACCAATCTGTCACACCTCGCCAAGGCGGAAACGCGAGTGTGTAACTTCATGGATATCATTACAACACATGGTGTCTAATATAGAGAAATACTACAATGCACATAAATAGAGCAAAGTACAAACACGAAGTGTTGTAACAATACCCCAAGATAAAATAACCAAATCAAAATCCAAATGTATCTTCAATAGGTATGAAAGTACCAAATGAAAAACATAATTGTATCACAACCAAATCCAAATAATGTCAAATCCAAACATAAAATAAAGTCTTCAAATGCAACTAAGTCTCGCCTAATTGCTGCTCTCAACTTTAGCCTTAGAATGCTCACCTGAAAATGATGCTTAAAACGTCAACATAATGTTGGTGAGATTCATAGGTTTAAGACACACATTCACATTCAAGGCAACTAGTTCACTATGATTATAAAACATAGCTGGACAAATAATACTAGTTATCATACAAGCTACATGCATTCACAACCATTCCATCACACAACATTCGGGCCGGAACGTGACCCCCGCTCTAAATCTTATCATCAATTAGGTCGCATGCGCGAGCAACAGGATAAGCATCCTCCCAATTGGATCCCATTATAACCACACAGCATAATAGTGAGTAGGAGTAATTACTCTCCAATTGGACACTCCCCCCTCAATTGGACCACACAGCATTATCACATAACATTCATCACATAGCATTCATACGATAACATTATAAGTCCAAGCCTTTTAATACACACATAATCACAGTAACTCAAACCATTTAAGACAAGCATCATTCCCATCCCAAGTTTAAAACAAAGTAAAAAGTATGGGACTATGAACTCACCTCAACTTTGCAGCTTCCAACAAATACAAATCACAAATCTATACAACACAAATAAGTTCACGTTACACATGGTCAAGCTATAAGCTATAACCCATGTAATACTCATATGATGGATGTCTAAGGTTCATATGACCCACCATGGATCTCCTAGACTCCATACTAATCACCACCAAATACTAATACTCACTAAATCCCTTGCACTTATAATTTCAGAAAATGCAGAATTTTGGGGTACATTCACCCACATAAAATAATAACAATTAAATCTTAACAACTCACACCAAAAATTCACCATGGCCTCTCATAAGCATACAAGCTAATCCCAGAAGGCCATGGTCTAATAACACACACAAGTACTCATAAGAAAATCAAACTTGTCAACTATCCAGATTCGGATCTGAACGCACACCAAAAAGTTTTAATCAAAATAAAATACTTCCACAACTTTTTATCGCGAATCCTTTCGTGGGAGTCTAAGATAACCTAAAACTCAACTTTCCCAGAAGGGATAACCTAGATATCACTTTTTCAACCACAAATCACTATCAAACTTATACCCAAATTCTGTCCCGGTTTAACAGCTTTAACACCTTATCTTTGAAAAATCAAAAGACTAACTTCCCGACCTCGAAATCAATCATGGTCAGACTTTTTGGAAAGCTCTTTCATTGAACTTCAGTTTAGACTAAAAATTCGTGATCTAACTCATTTCCATCTATTAAATATCATCGTATCTTTACAGCCCTAATATTCTGTCCAAACCCTAACTCGAAAACTAACGCGTTTTATGCTCAATTCTCTTCACCAATCATCATACTATCATCATCTAGTGATCCTAACATGTTCAACATAATTAATTTACAGAAGTTTATAAACCCTAAATCCATCATAATTTATATTACATGAATTAAAACAATAACTAATTAATTGAACGAAAACTAGTATCAAAAGTATACCTTGAACTTGACTTTTAGCTTCAAAAGCAAAACCCTAAATTTTTCTCCCTCTTTTCTCTCCTTGGCCGATCGTTTCTCTCAAAAGAATGGGTAGGGAAGTTTTTATTTTGTATTTATATTATTTAGGGATAATTATCTTAAGTTAGAATTGCAATTGGACTACAATTGGGTCTCTTTTTTCCTTGTTTTCCCCTACTCGGCCGAACACCCCTATATTATATATATTTTTATTTTTTTTTATTAAATTAAATTATTACACTCAAAACTTTATACTTTTTATATTTTATGCACTCCCATAACGAAACCTAACGTCTTTCGCGATAAACCTTAGTTTTTACGATGACTCGGAAAATAATCATATTCAAAATAAAGTTTCCAAAAATATAATCACACTCTCTATAAATATAACTCATAAAAACAATCTCCTCGTGGTGTATTCATTTAAATATAGTATATTTCCAAGTAATTTCTCAACGAATAAGAAATTACCCGGGTCGTGTCCGTGTGAAGGTTAAATGGAATCTCGATTTTCGGATCGTAAAATGTGTAGTGAAAATGGTAAAAGTGATAACGATGAGAATTACACTAACGATAAGTAAATAAAACACAATCAAATAATTAAACAAGTATATCACGTAATCAAAGCACACGTAAGCTAAAAACGTAAATGAATTAATAAACGTGAAATAAACGTAACGTAACAACTAAAAATGTAAAACTAATGCAATTCTAATTCTACGGATGAAATTTAAATTTTTAAAAACTAAAAATGATAAAAGAAAATTTTTAGAAAAAGAAAATTATTAATTTTGTCTTTTTATTTTTATTTAAGAATTAAAAACTATTTTTGTATTTTTATTTAATAAAGGAAATTTAAACTAATTATGAAATTAAAGATTTAATCTACAAATTTAATTTTAAAAAATATTACTAAACTAAAAATTAATTTTAAAAATAAAAATGAAAATTATTTTTGTCTTTTTGTGATTTAATTTGAATTAAAAATGACTTAAAATCTAGGAAAATAGAAAATAAATAGCAAAACTATTCAAATAAATCTGGAATTTTTATGGAAAATCTAGAATAATATTTAAAAGCTACTGTGAGAAAAACTTTTTTTGAAAACTCAGCTTAAAAGTGCTTATTGGCTTAAAATCAGCTTATTACAAGTGCTTATTAATAAGCACTTGTAACAAATCTGTATGAATTTGATACTGAAGGTCCACAGAACTTATTTAAGCCTAAACAAACTTATTTCAGATTAAAATTTCACACAGAACATTCAAATGTCACAAAAGCATTTGCAAAAGCACTTTAGGAATAAGCAAATCAGCACAAGTTTAAGCCATGGTGCCAAGGTAACATGTAAAATACTTATTCAAACTCAATGAAACTCAGAAACAACAAAAAATTCAGTTAACAAACCAGAATACACAAATGCAGATCTAGCATGAATTCAACAGAACATGTGTGAAGTACCTAATTGCAGACTAAATTAAGCAGTGTAATTAAGCTACAAATATGAAACAAAAGGGGGCAAAAGCTAGGATACCTAGATGAGAACCTAAAAATACCAAAAGCCCTATCCCAATCTATCAATTGCTACTTCAATATGAGCCAAGAACAGCAACAAAACCACTTCAGCATACACTGATTAGTGTATGCTGACTTTTATTATTTTTGTTTTCAGTTGACTTTTATGAGTTAAAATCTACTCTAACTGATATAATATAATGTATTAAGCTAAGATTGAACTAAATTAAGCTAGGTAAACTACTTGTGCAACAAATTGTAAGAAAATGCAAACATAAAACTAAACAGTTAATTGATTAAGGAAAATAAAAGAGCACTTGACTTTTTTACTATCTGAACAACAAATTTTATGCTTTAACTATCCTATTCTATCCTAATGCAAGCTAACTAAGCAAAAAACTCAACTAGGAAACAACAAAATCACCTAATAAGAAGCAGATCCAAACACCCCTGTATTAACTACTTTGCACTACAACTGTTGTATCTAGGCTGCAATCTCACATTAACTTGATGAATTCTACTTACTTAAGTCTCAATAACATCAATTCATCAATAAAATGGAGCATTACCACAGAAAAACTAAAAATCACAAACCCTCAATAATAACCACAGTCAAACTTAAATATACTAACAAATAACAAAAATCAAGCAAACAAGCATTCAATAGTATCAAACATACTCAGAAACAGCAAAAAAAAACAGATAACAACAACTGAACTAAATTAATCAGATCTAAAAGGAAAAATGCTTAAGGAAATTTAAAATAAGATCTTACTGAACCGACAAGCCTCACTAAGGAGGTGATACACCATGAAGCCTAACTCTGATAGGCTATAACAGCTACTAAACCACCGATGAACAACTAGATCTCCTCAAAATTCTTTCTGAACCCAATTACTACACCACTTTGACTTATCTTGACTTTTTGAACTTATTTCTTAAAGACTGATTTAAAGCATTTAAATCTAACTGACAAGCTATGAAAAGGTTTAACAGAGCATATAAAATCAATAATGAAAACTAAAGAACATCATTAAACCATAAAGTAAATTTAAACATTAAAACTGAAATTTTATTAAACTTAAAACTTGGATTACAATAGAAATTAACTGAAATTAAAACATTTATGAAAATTAAACTACACTACTCCTAAACTAAACCCTAGAATCTAACCAAACGAATCTGTGGGTAAGGAGTTCTATTTATAAGCAGCCTTGAGGTGTTGGGGTGTAGAAGCCACGCTGGCAATCCGTGGGATTGTGTTTCTTTGAGTCCCTTTTGAGCCCTTGATCTTTCCTTGGCCTCCAATCCTCTAAACTCAGCCCTTGGATCATGATGCCTTCAATCATTTGCACTCAAATTCACACGGATCGTTGACATGGCAGGTCTGCCATGTCAGGGTCTTCTAGAAACATGTGGGGAAAGTCTCAATTGCCCTTAATTGTGGTGAATTAGGAGCTTGGTTATTTTAGGGTTCTTAGGTGAATTGGGGATTCTGGGTAAAAGGGGAAAAGGGGGTAAAAGTGGCGAGGTTGTTTTTTTTATTATTGTTTGACCGAGTGGTGAAAGTTTGGGCCGGGTAAAAGTATTTTGGGAGTTGGGCTGTGGGTTTTGGTGGGCTGAAAGGGTTAAG
Organism: Artemisia annua; assembly: GCA_014162995.1. Classification (NCBI taxonomy): domain Eukaryota; kingdom Viridiplantae; phylum Streptophyta; class Magnoliopsida; order Asterales; family Asteraceae; genus Artemisia; species Artemisia annua. Next base: position 5,568 of record LBNU01020698.1, on the reverse strand, counting down.
GGTTTAGTTATAGGTTTAATGGGTTTATAAAGTTTAGTAAATGTTAAGGACTAAAAGTGTAAGTGCTGAAACTTTGGGGACCTATTCTGCAAAACTTCAAAAGTAATATCCAAGGGCTAAACTTGAGTATCTTTTATACTTAGAGGTCTCTTTTGTCATTTCTTCAAATTATCTTCACAAGGACTATTTTTGACAATTGTTGAAAATAGAAGGACCATTCTTGTAATTTTCTCTAAACTTCATCAAAGGACCAAATTTGATAAGATATGATTTCCCGAGGTTGATTTTGACTTTTTGAGCTTAATTCCTTCCCCGGCTTCGGCTTTTGACTCTTTTCCATTCTCGTGCTCGTTTTTGTCGGTTTTCTTTGATTTTATGTCCTTTTGTGAAATATCCGTACCTGCACGATCACAAACACAAAAACACAATATCTTTGGCATTTATGGTTAGTTTTTGGTCGTTTTGGTATTAATTTGGTAAATAAAAGGTGTATGAATAAGCATACACCACCTCGTAACTTACTAACGCTCAAATACTTGAACGAAGACTTGTTACGCAAAACTATAAAACACCAAAACTACACAAGTCATTTCTATACCACAAAGGCGATCAAAAATGAATTTACCCAAAATCAATACTCCTCAAATCATAACAACAACCTTACACGCAAAGGGATTTAGTGCCACGCTCATACTTATCATACTTATAATATATATATCACACACATATACCACATAAAAACACTTAATTCACACCAAACAAAGTTAAACGACTGGAGACTATTAGTCAAACTAACCTGTTGAAAATCACGGTTGTCACAGCTGTTCCTGCAAAAAAGCAAATCGAAAAGCTGCAAGATAAGGTATATGCTTATACATTTATTGTATTGTGACTTATGCACGGGTCTGTTTGGGTCATTTTATCGACTCCGCGGGCCGAGTAAGCNATATATATCACACACATATACCACATAAAAACACTTAATTCACACCAAACAAAGTTAAACGACTGGAGACTATTAGTCAAACTAACCTGTTGAAAATCACGGTTGTCACAGCTGTTCCTGCAAAAAAGCAAATCGAAAAGCTGCAAGATAAGGTATATGCTTATACATTTATTGTATTGTGACTTATGCACGGGTCTGTTTGGGTCATTTTATCGACTCCGCGGGCCGAGTAAGCAGAACAAAATAATTAAGTTGAAAAAGAAACAATTGAAATGTGTAAAAAAAGAGTAAAGCTGGTCAAAAGTTACTGAAAGTGTGATATTATTCAAACACTCAAACAGCCAGATAAAAGGGTAAAACAAAGATGATGACGTGTCCTGAAAAACTGGCGGAAAATGAAAGCATCTGTTGATAAGTAAAGAACCTGATGTTACAGGCCGCAAAGCATGACTACGAGAAAGAAGATTAGTTGAAAGAAACGTCAAATGATCTTATCGATTCGATTTTATCCAAGTGTGTTTTAATTTTCCACGATTTAATTTTAGCTAATTGTAGAAGTATTCGTTTGTCTCAAGTTTAAAGTGTGTTTTGAGTTGGGGCACAAACATAAACCGAATTTAAGGAAAAGAAAATGAGAGTAGAAGATGCCCTCAATGCAATATTGGTTACTAATAACTATTCTCTTTTAAAAACCACTTTTGGTTTTTCTTTTTTATATTCATAGCTAATTTAGTTACATCACCGATCATCAATTAGGCTGTCGTTGATAATTGACTTGCCTCAAACAGTCAACTAAGTCAACCAAGGGTTCTTGGTCAACTAAGTCAAGCTATGAGAGAGAAAGTAATCAATTTATGATCCGGTGTAAGCACAGTGTATCCCCGGGTCGTTATGTCCCAGCGAGATTGAAATTGTGTTTTGAAAACGTTCTGAGAATGAGTGATTTTGGAATAGTAACCAGATAATGATTTTGATTCATTTTACACTACTGATTGCTTGAAATTAAGATTATGAAACAATATTAACAAATACAGGAAATCAGATAAACCTAAAATGCAAATGCGTGCTGGAAAAATGGGAATTACACAAAAATAAACTACAGGGGGTGAAAATGAAACTTTTACAAACTTAATATAAAAATAAAATTTTATAAAAAAAGAAATTTTTTTTTGATTATTTTATTATTTAATATTAATTAAAACTATTTAATTACTTATAATAACTATTTAAGTTAAACTAAATATAATATAATAATAAAACTAAGAAAATGAAAATCTATTTTTAAAAACTCTAAAATAACTTAAAAATATTATAAAATTAAAAATATATATTTTTGTCTTTTTCTGAATTAAATATTAATTAATTACTAATTACTTATTAATTAACTAATTAACTAATTTAAATTACTAATAATACTAAAAGTGACTTAGAACCACTAACCCACTGCCATCCATTTCGCTATGAACATGGAATACAAAGCTTTAGCTAAAAATAACAAACAAGCAGGGTAGATTAAACTTTAAATTCACTAATATACACTAAATGAGCTTTAAAATACAGAGATATGCAAAGATAAGCAATTACACAGTGAAACAAGATAATTGAGAAAAGTTCTTACAAATGCCTTCTAGCTTATACACAAGGATCCAAGGACCAAATTCAATTCCTATAGGTTCTCCACAGAACCACTAACCCACTGCCATCCACTATTCACAGTGCTCCAGCCTTCTTCATCTTCTTCAATATTTTTTTATTTTTCAATGTATTTCAGTCCATAACAACAAGCATTAACAATAATTGAACTAGATGAGTTTTTTGAAATTTAAACTTGCACAAACTATAAATGATAGAAACTTTAGAATTTATATTACTTGAATTTCAAATTACATTAATAAAAGAGATTACATGTAACACCCCAACCCGACAAGGATAGAAGTGCTACATTACGGTGACATATCAAAGCATATACAGACATACAACATAAGTAATACAAAAGAATTCCAAAGGTTACAAAAGGAAAATAATCTGAAATACAAGGTTACAAAAGAGAATAACAATGAAATGCTAAGTCTGAAATATAAATCTCTTCTAGTCATCT
>LBNU01020696.1:13891-24336 GCA_014162995.1 Artemisia annua | reverse complement strand
ATCATGTTGACTGGAAGGCTCATGAGAGAAGTGATGGTGATAGTGATCAGAGTGGACTGCTAGCAAGTTGTACATCAGAGGATATTCATGATCAAGTTGCTCTTATGGGCATCTCTCAGTTACATAACTGTGTGTTTGGTTGTAGTGTGAGATATAATGAACTTAAAGAGATGTATGATGAGTTAAAACCTAAATATAATGAGTGTTATAAAGACCTTGAATCATATAAACATGGTTTAAGGGTTGTAGAAAAACAAAAGATTTGGTTTCAGAAGAATCAAGTTGCTTATGAGGAGGAAATAAAAGGATTAAAACAAGACTTAAAATGTGCTCAAGATGAGTTAATCTATACTAAAAAGGTGAAAGCTAAATTAGAATCTGATAAACAAGTTCTTCAAGAGAAGCTAGATAGTGAAATAGCTACACATAAGAAGTGGTTAATATCAGGTGATAATTTAGCTAGTAGTTTGTATGGTTGTCAGGCCGTAAATTCTAGTATAGGATTAGGTTTTCAAAAATATGTAGGATTAGAAGCTAGGAATGATAGTCGTAAATCTACACCAGCAGGATTAGCTAACTTTGTTAAAGAAGGCTCTTTACATGTTGTCCCTGGTCCCATTAGAGGTGAACACATGCCCATTGACCTATCCATCACAGTTGACTTTGATGGATCACATCATCTTTATGGAAAAAAGTCAAGTGACTCAATTGACCCTATTTCTAATTCTGCTGACTTTGTCTCTTGTTCAAACAGTGACAAGTCTTCTGACCAAGGGTCTACTGCCTATACAAGTTGTGATTCAAGTGATAAGTCAGACCTTCCCAAGACCGCACCCAAGCCTTCACCCAAGTCTTCATACAAGCCTCAGAGCGTAGCTGCTGACGAATCCAATTCAAAGACAGTTTCCTCTGAAGACTTGTTATTTAATTCTTTGCAAAACAATAATGTTAATTCTGTCAAAAACAATTCTGTTAATGTTTGTGGTTTGAATGCTTTTAATAGAACATCTTTCACTTTTAATAAATCTTCTAAAAAGAAGAAATGTTTTGTGTGTGGAAGTAAATCTCATTTAATTAAGGATTGTAATGTTCATGAGCAAAGAATGGGTGAATGTGCTAAGAAACCTAGACCAATGTGGACATGTGTTAATAACATACCATCTTATGTTCCACAAGCAACTCAATCTACCAGCAGAAACAATTCTGCTGATACATCCGCATCTGCTGATGCATCAGTTCCTGCTGACAGATCTTTTCTATCATACTGGAGAAGAAAAGTTGCACGACCATTCCCTAGCCCTATTTCTCCTTGCTATCAGGATGGTTATTGGCCTAGTTTTTATCACCCTATGTATATGGGTTGGGGGGTCCCATGGGATACTACTGTTAAGCCCTCAGCAGGTTGTTCTTGGACTAACAAGGGATCTAACTTTCAAAGAAGATCCAAGAACAATGGTGGATCTTATACATCTACATGGCCTACCTCTTATGATCCACAAGGCAGGCTCAAGTCAGTAATGACTTGAGTCTCCAAAGTGTACTTATAATTTGTATATTTTTGTTGTTGTTGTAGGATCATCCCTTACTGAGTAAAGAAGTTGGCATAGTAGATAGTGGCTGTTCAAGGAGCATGTCAGGGAACAGAGATAAGATGATTAATTTTATACCCATAGAAGGTGGAGGCAATGTGACCTTTGGTGGAGGAAATGGTAGAATCACAGGGAGGGGAACTATCAGAACACCCATGCTGGATTTTGAAAATTTACTTTATGTGAAGGAACTGCAGCACTTTAATTTGTTCTCAGTATCACAAATTTGTGATAAAAAGAACAAAGTTTTCTTCTCTGAGAATGAATGTCTTGTACTTAACAACGACTTCAAACTTCCAGAAGATACACGAATTCTGCTGAGAGTTCCAAGAAGCAATAATTTGTACACATTCAACATGAATGAGGTACAACCTGACAGTGATCTAACATGTTTGGTGGCTAAAGCTTCCTTGGATGAATCTACCAAATGGCACAGAAGGATGGCTCATGTGAATTTCAAGACCATCAACAAGCTTTCTAAACTTGGTCTTGTTAAAGGGCTTCCTTCCAAGGTTTTCACCAATGAGCACAATTGTGTTGCCTGCAACAAAGGAAAGCAACACAGAGCCTCTTACAAAGCCATTACAGCAGTGAGCAATATCACAGATCCACTTCAGTTGCTACATATGGACCTCTTTGGTCCAACTCAAGTGAGAAGTATTGATCATAAGTATTTCTGTTTAGTAATCACTGATGATTATAGCAGGTTTTGCTGGGTATTCTTTTTGAAAACTAAAGATGAAACATCTCCAATTTTAAAAGATTTTATTACCCTAGTTGAAAACCAGCTTAATAAAAAGGTTAAAGGTATAAGGTGTGATAATGGAACTGAGTTCAAAAATGTGGTGTTAATAGATTTTTGTAATTCTAAGGGGATAAAAAGGGACTATAGCAATCCCAGGACCCCACAACAAAATGGGGTTGCTGAGAGGAAGAATAGAACCTTAATAGAGGCAGCAAGATCCATGCTTGCAGACTCTAAGTTACCCACAATGTTTTGGACTGAAGCAGTAAGCACTGCTTGCTATGTTCTAAACAGGGTATCTATCACCAGACCTCACACAAAAACACCTTATGAACTTCTAACAGGGAAAGTTCCTTCTGTTCATTACCTAAGACCTTTTGGTTGTCATGTGACCATTTTGAACACCAGTGACCCACTTGGGAAATTTGATGGCAAAGCTGATGAGGGATACATTGTGGGATATTCAGCTCATAGTAAGGCTTATAGGGTATATAACCTGAATGCTAAAAGGATAGAGGAGACTCTTAATCTAAGATACCTAGAAGAAAAACCTAATGTACAAGGTCATGGTCATGCTTGGTACTTTGACCTGGATTACTTAACTTATTCTTTGGGGTATACTAGAATTGTTGCTAACCAATCTACAGGTACAAAAGATTCTCCTTCCAACAATGCAGGTGTACTGGATGATGACTCAGAGGATGAGTCTGAGTTTGATGAGCTAACCATTGTTGTACCTTCCATTCCTCCTAACCATTTTGCAGGAAATAGTGCAAAAGATACTTCTGAGAAGGATGAAGATGAGTCACACTATGCAGAGGATCTTGCTAGGCTCAAGACACAAGAACATGTTGCTACTCAAGAAGCTAAGAAACTTGGTGCACAGATTACTAAAGATGTTGAAGCACTTCTGAGACAATCAGCACAAGCCATCAGTGGAAATCAGGATTCTGCTGACAGTTCTACTGACAGTTCTCCTGTTTCTTCTGATAACATCATTCCTGCTGATGCTCAACATGTTACTACTCCTATTTCTGCTCGTGTGTCAACAGACTTTGGTGAACCATATACACGATTTCCAAGTCCTACAGATCTTGGTAATCACCAATCCAAAGCTGGCATCTTCACTTCCTCTTCCTATGATAGTGATTTTGAACCAAATGTGACCAATCTTGAAAAAACCATTGATGTCAACCCCAATGCTACAAAAAGGATTCACACTAATCATCCAATGGAGAATATACTAGGTGATCCTAAAGATCCTGTTCGAACTAGAAGCACAGTGAAAAAGACAAAGTATGGAGAAGTTGCTTTTATGTCTTATGTTTCCCAGCAGCAGAGAGACAATCATACAGACTTTCAACATTGTATGGTTGCTTGTTTTCTCTCTCAAATGGAACCAACCAGTGTTCCCCAAGCCCTTGCAGATAATAGTTGGCTTGAGGCAATGCAAGAGGAAATGCAACAATTCAAGCATCAGCAGGTTTGGATATTGGTTCCTTTACCAGATGGGAAGTATGCTATTGGGACAAAATGGATCTTGAAGAACAAAAGAGATGCAAGAGGTATAGTTGTCAAAAACAAGGCAAGATTGGTGGCTCAGGGGTTCAGGCAAGAAGAGGGAATAGATTATGATGAAGTTTTTGCACCTGTTGCTAGAGTTGAGGCCATAAGAATTTTCTTGGCCTATGCATCTTACAAAGGATTTACTGTATATCAGATGGATGTCAAAGGTGCATTCTTGTATGGTGAGATTGAAAAAGAAGTTTATGTCACTCAACCCAAAGTTTTTGAAGATCCAGATCACCCTGACTATGTTTATAAGGTGGTCAAAGCTCATTATGGCTTACATCAGGCACCCAGGGCATGGTATGCTAGACTCTCAAAGTTTCTGCTGGAGCACAGATACAGGAGAGGTGCCATTGACAAAACACTCTTCCTAAAGAAGGATTCAAGGGATATTATACTTGTGCAAGTTTATGTGGATGACATTATCTTTGGATCCACCAAAGAAGCTTGGTGCAGGGAATTTGAAGACTTAATGAAGGGAGAATTTCAGATGAGTGCCATGGGGGAGCTTACTTTCTTTTTGGGTCTACAGGTTCAGCAGAAACCAAATGGCATATTTATCAGTCAAGATAAATATGTGAGAGACATTTTGAAAAGGTTTGAAATGGAAAGTGTCAGAACTGCCACTACACCTTATGAAGCTCCTAAACAAAAGAACAACATTGAACCAGATCCAGCTGTGAATGTTTACCTATACAGATCTATGATTGGTTCATTGATGTATTTGACAGCTTCTAGGCCTGACATTACATTTGCTGTGAGTGCTTGTTCAAGGCATCAAGTTACTCCACTTACTTCTCACTTGAATACAGTCAAAAAGATCTTCAAGTACCTTAAAGGCCAGCCTCATCTAGGTCTTTGGTACCCAAAAGAGTCCCCTTTCAAGTTGGAAGCTTATAGTGATAGTGACTATGCTGGTGCAAATTTGGATAGAAGGTCCACAACTGGAGGTTGCCAATTTCTTGGGAGAAGATTGATTTCTTGGCAATGCAAGAAACAAACTATTGTTGCTACCTCATCTACTGAAGCAGAGTATGTTGCTGCTGCCAATTGTTGTGGGCAGGTACTTTGGATACAAAATCAGTTGCTGGATTATGGGTTCAATCTTATGAACACCACCATCTTTATTGATAATCAAAGTACCATATGCATTGTTAAAAATCTAGTTTTTCACAATAGAACAAAGCATATTGAGATAAGACACCACTTTATAAGAGATGCATATGAAAAACATTTGATAAAAGTGGTTAAAATTCACACAGATGATAATGTGGCAGATTTATTGACTAAAGCTTTTGATGGACCTAGGTTTCAACACTTAGTTGTCCACATTGGGATGGTTAACCCTTAAATGCACTATTTGAGGGGAGGCATAAGCCTCAGGGGAGGCATATGCCTCTATTTGAGGGGAGGCATAAGCCTCAGGGGAGGCATATGCCTCAGGGGAGGCATATGCCTCAGGGGAGGATTGAATATTGTTGTAAATCTTGTATAATTTTAGATTTCTAACACTAACCATCTAATGTGTTTATAAGCATATTAGTTTGTGTGTTTTGCTACTTTGTGTCTGTTTTGCAGAATGCAGTTGTGTGTAGTTGAAGAAGTTCATCATGTTTGAAATGTTTTGGAAAAGGTCATGTAAGCCAAAGTTTGTTTCTTCTAACGAAGTCATTGTTTCTACTGACGAAGGATCAAAGTCATTTTCATTGTTCCTGCTGAAGTAATTACAACTGCTTCTCATTGTTTCTACTGAAGAAGGATCAAAGCTATTTTCATTGTTCCTGCTGGAGAAATAACAATTGCTACTAATTGTTTCTACTGAAGTGGAATATATGAGTTATACATTAATTCTACTGAAGGGAAATACAAGAAGAGCAAATAACGATTAAAACAAGTTGTTCATTCATTCAAGAAACAAGTTACAGCTTACAAACAACTTCAAAAGTAAATAAGACCATTCCTATACATATTCAACTACACGAATTCTAACTAGTCTATCATCAAAAGTGGTAGATATGCATGTCCAGTACGATGAAGAAGCTGAAGATGAACATGGAAAGATGGATTGATGAAAACGATGATGAAGATGCTCAAGAACCTATGAGTCTGGTCCCTGGCATCATCACATTTACAACTACTCCACCTTTCCCTTCCCTTTGCCTTCTCCTTTGCCTTCTTGAGCAGGAAGACCAAGAACCACCTCTCTTGATTTTGGAAGTGGAGGGTTAGTCTTCCTAGATCTTCCTTGTGGTCTTTCAGGTGTGGAAGGAGGAAGAAAGGAGGGATCTTCATATTCATCCTCGGAAGATTCCTCATCCGAGGTAAAGAGAAAAGGAGAGACTAGGTCTCTATCTGAAGCAGGATAAGGTACCCAAGGGTTTGGATCGTCAGAAGAATCAGAGCCAGCAGGAATGGGGGCTTGACTTGGTTCCCCCATCTCATGCTTTCTTTTGCTTCCTTGGTTTGTGGTTACTGGATGTGTACTGGGTCGTTTAATGGGTGGAAAATAAGTATTCCAACCATCGCTAGATGATGATGATGATGAGGAAGAGGTTAGATCGATGATCTCAGGTTTGGATGACATGGTTTTGGATACAATTGAGGGAGAATTGAGAAACTAGGGTTTGATCTTTATTTGGGAATAAGTGATTGATAAGAATTGTGATTTGGGTGGATTTTATAAGCAGAGTCAACGTAATGGGGTAATTAATGCTTAACGGATGGCACAGTGAAACGTTTGATATTTACTGAAGATATTTTACCAACCGTTTCTGCTGATTGACTCTAATAATCAGCAGATTGACCATGGATTCTGCTGAAGGGTTAAATTTAAAGTTTGAAATTTAATTTACACGTCAGAATCGGTCAAAGATTTGTTACGATTCTTTTGACCATAACCGTGTAACTTCTATTTATACCCTAATTCTCGTATCTTCGCCCAAATTAACTGATTCCCTCTCAAACAAATTTAAACCCAGTATCTTTCAATCAATTCAGAACAAATTCTCAAAACCTCTTCAATGGCGACTCTACAATTCAAGAAGGATCATAACAAAGTTGCATTTCTGGGAAAGTATAAGGGATATGAGGAATATGATCCTATGGTTGAATTTTTGAAGCGTTCCAAGATTCACTTTGCTTTGACACATTCTCCGAATGTGATATATGAATCTTTGGTGAGACAATTTTGGGCATCTGCAAAGAAAAGGTCTGACACAGAGATAGTAGCAACGATAGATGGAGCAGAGTATGTGGTGACCGAATCTTTGATTAGGACACAACTGCAGTTGGATGATGAAGATGGTGTCTTTCATTCCAACACTGAAGTTATTCTTGCGGGGTTAAGAGCTGCTGGCTACCAAAGCAATGCAACAGACACGTGGCACAAGAATCAATTCTGTCGAGTGTGGAAGTTCTTGGTGCACACACTCCTTCAGTGTATCAGCAACAAAGTAGGAGGATGGGATCAGTTCTCTACCCAATTGGGTTGTGGTATTGTTTGTCTTTCTAAGGGGTTAACTTATAATTTTTCTAAGTTTATTTTTGAAAATATGCTTGAAAATGTTCAAAGAAAAACACATAAGTTTTTAATGTACCCTAGATTTTTACAAATAATTTTAGGTATAACAACCCAAGACAGAACATTTTGTCCCATAGGAGCCCTCACTAAGAAAATATTTGCTTCTATGAAAACAAATAGTACAGGAGCATGTCATCCTCTTTTACCAGCCATGTTGCCACAAGGCAATAATGATGCTGGTGAGGGTATTGCTGCTGAGGCTCCACCCTCTCCACATCCTGCTGATGATGGTATTCCATTATCTGCTGGTGTTGCTGCTGATGGTAATCCATCAGTTGCCACTGATGAGGGTCCTTCTAATACTGCTGAAGTAACAAATGTTACTTCTGACCAGCCACCACCATCCACATCACCCAGACCACCAACACCACCTATCTCTATTGCTCCTGATGAGCCTTTTCTTGAGGTTGAGGAGACTCTACAGTCTCTTGGTACGCAAGTACCTTTACCTCAGGAACCAGAGAATTCTAGACTGTCCACACCAAGTCCTGAAAGGAATATTTTTGATGAAAGCTTTCCTACTTTTGAGCCCATTTCTCCTGAAAGGCCCAATGATGCTCCCAATACCACTGAGCAATCTGCTGGTGGAGCTGAGGACCCTATTACTCTCACAGCTGTCTTTGAAATGCTTAACAGGAATAATAAGGAGGTTGCTGAGATGAGAAAGGAGCTTAATGATACTAAATCTTCTCTTGGTGCTGAAATTGAAGATTTGAAAGCAAAGGTTCAGGGGTTGGAAGCACAGCTTGGACAGAAAAGAAAGAGAAAGTTTGTGGTTGCTTCTGATGAAGAACAAGAGGAGACACAAGTAGATCCTCTTGAAGTATTAGCTGATGTGGCTCAACAAGTTGCTGCTTCTTCTTCTCCTAAAGCTATTCCACAAAAGGAGACAATTAAGTTCAGCAGAAAAAGGAGGAGACAATATTTGGCTCAAGTATCTGCTGAGTCTTCTAAAGTTGGAGATGATCAAGTTCCTGCTGATGCAGATATGGTGCCTGTTACTGTTGATCAAGCACAAGCTCAGTCTGTTGCTACACCTTCAGAAGAACCCTCAGTAGTATTTGTTGCTGGGCAAACTTTTGAGCTGGAATCTGAAACTGTTGGTGCTTCTACTCAGGTTGAAGATTCTACTTCACAAGTTTCTTCTGATGCACCTGCTGCTGTACCTTATGTGGATTTGTCTTATGATGAGGAGCCATCTACTACTGCTCCTGATGTGCATGTTTCTGCTAAAGGGAAGGAAGTTCTTGTTGAAGAAGAACTTGATCCAGAGTCTATGTCTGCTAAGGAAAGGTCTGAGCAGATACGAATGCTTAAAGAGTATGAAGATCAAATGAAGAGCAAAGCACTACAAGAAAAGCTTATAGCTCAGTTTACTTCAAATCTGCATCCTGCAAGACAAAGAGAATTGGATGCACAATCCATTCATTTTACTGATGAGCAGTGGGATACATACACTATGCAAGCTGCATCAAATCCTACTCTTGCTCAGAGTATACTGGGAGCTAATTTTGATAGGGACAATTTTGCTGCTCAAATGATTGCAATTAGAGATCAGAAGAAGAAGGCTGCAGCTGAAAAGAGAAAAGCTATTGCAGCTCAGAAGGCTAAAGCAAAAAGAGACAGACCACCTACTGAAGCACAGAAGAGAACTTATATGAGGAATGTGGTTTATAATCAGAGTGTAGCTCTTTATACTTCTGGTTTGTCAAAGAAGAAAGTTTGGAATTTGCCTGATTCTGAGCTGATAAGGCTGTATAATTTGATTATGAAGCAAATTAAACCAGCTTCTCAAGTGAAACGGATTGCTGATGCTCTACATGCTCCTACTGCCAAAAGATCCAAGATTGTTGAAGAAGTTGATTCAACTGCTGATGGTGTGCAAACTGCTGATGGTGTACAATCCACTGAAAGTCTACCATCTGCTGAAGCAAAGGGTGTGTCTTCCATTTCTACTGAGGAAGCATCTGCTAGTCAACCATCAGTTCTTCATGTTTCTTATGAAGTTTCTATCATAGCTGTTTCTTCTGAAGCTTCACCAATAGCTGTTGATCATGATATGGATTCAAAGGAAAAGAAAAGTACAATTGAGATTCCTTCTTCTGTATCTGCTGATCAAGGAAGATCATTTCTTTCCAACTATCGTGCAGTCCTGGCTAAGAAAGTTGAACAAGAAGCTGCTAGAGCTAAAAAGGCTAGGGAAGAAATGGATAAGTTGTATCATAAGGGTGTGCATATCTCAATTCCTTCTGATGCTACATCCTCTGTTCCTGCTGAAGATGCCTCTGGTGTATCTGACAAGGTGGATCCCTCTATCTCTATGGGAATTTATGTACCTGGTAGGAGAAAGAAGAGGATGTCTCACAAGAGACATGTTGCAATTAGAAGATCTCTAAGAATATCCAAGAAACAGACTGCTAAGAAGGAGAGATCATCTAAACATGTGGATCTACAGGCTGACAATGCTACCTTTATCAAGAAGGGTTCTCCTACAATTTTCCAGAGGATTCTTATAGTGTATTAACAGATTGGAAGGTGACTGATGGCCAGATCAACACCATTCATAGACTGGATAAATCCTCTGTGAAGTTTACTTTCTTGAAGGACATACTCCATTTGGTGGAAAGACAAGACCTGAACACTCTGTATGCCTTTGTATCACATTATTATGTCAATCATAAACCACAAGGGGCAGGGTTGTACTTATTGGGGGATCTACAAGTTCTGTTTGATTCTCAGTCTCCTAATAGTACAGGGTATTCTATTTGGAAGAATTCTCATAAATGGAAGGTTGATACATGGAGATTCTATCCTTATCCAAATTTACATGTTGTGGAGACCAAGTGTGGGATGAGAGTTTGGATGTTTTCTGATAAGCAGTATCCCTTGTCACCTAAACTGCTGAGAAGATTGCTCAGAAGGAAATTGGAGGTTCCTCCTAATCCAGTGTCAAATGATCTCA
>LBNU01020694.1:214490-282685 GCA_014162995.1 Artemisia annua | reverse complement strand
GCTAACGAGGTGGGCAACGGTCCGCCGCGTTGCGGCGGAGCGTTGTTTAATGTCGTTAATTATTGCACGGTATTTTTTTTTGTTAAGTAGAAAGTGAGTCAGGTGTTCGGTGCGGGGTTAAAAAGTCCGGAAAAAAAAATTGAAACGGCGTGGTTCTTGATGGCGTTTTGCGGCGGGGCTCGCTAAATATATGTTTGATAAAAGTTTAAAGTAGTTTTCGCAAGCCATTGTATAGTAGGGGGTATGTTTCGTAAATATTGTTTTGAGCTGTTTTTTAACCTATTATATAGTAGAAGGTATGTTTTGTAAATACTATTTTGGGCTTTTACCTGGGCCAAGTGAGGTTGCTGTTGGGCCAAAAAAAAAGTCGGCAGCCCATGTGACGGCAGCTTGCGTCATCTGTCCTCACATTAATATATATAGTAATGTCAAAGTTTTTCAACTATATATGACATTAAAGATAATAAACCAATTTTGGGCATTGGGTAAATTAACAATAAATAGTACTAATAATGTGCAAAAGTCTTGTTGTGACGATCGAAAATGATGGTTTAGATATGTAAATTCATTTACTAGAGTTGATAGGGAATATTACTTTTAATCCCATGTTACGACTTACGTCTATACAAACTCTCAAAAGTCATCTCAAGCAAAACCTCGAAGACATTACTCAGAATTTGTTATAATATATTTTTAACAAATATATCTTAGACATGTGAATTCTTTTCTTTAGTTTATATGTTGTAGTTTTATTGAAACATCGAATGTACATATCTTTTTTTAGAACGGCTAAACTGTGGCTACATGGCTCCTAGCCCAGAAGGCGTAGCGAGCCCACACAGCCGGGGATAGACCCAGCCCAGAAGGCAATGACGTCCACCCCTTTTACACACGCGCCAGGAAACCTCATCATCCTCCCCAAAATGGGTTTAACAAGGCTCGAACCCGAGACCTTGCGGAGGGAGTAAAACCTGGATACCGCTGGACTAAACATCCGTTGGTCGAATGTACATATCTTACATGTGTTTTTCAAGACATGAACAAAGTTTAATTCAAAAGAATTTAGAAAAACCGAGATACATGACTTATTTACATTCTAACAAACCAACGGGTTAAATAAACGGATAAATGAATGAGGTTTTTCATGTTTAGGTTGCTCGGGAAAGGCGATTTTTGACTCACATGAACACAAACCTAACCTTTCTCCCACCCCAAGTATGTACATCGTATGTTTTTAACATTAAACCTCTTGCGAGAAGGTTAGATATACCTTAATACTAGGCCGTTTGATGGTGATTTAAATACCTTAATACTAGGCCGTTTGATGGTCATTAATGTTTAGCGGTGATTTAAACCAACGGGCTAAATCTTTGCGATAAGCAATACGGAGTAACATTTTAGCAAGGATATGGAATAAAAGTTCCATATGATGCAATATTGTAATCTACTGATTCTTATAACAAATAAAAGCAAGGTGCTAACAGTTTCAGTAATTCAAATGAAATAGAATAATATACAGCTTTTTCGCGCGTAATTACAGTGTACTTGAAGATTTAGAAAAGAAGAAAGAAAAGTAATAAACTCGCCATCCCAACAAACCCGGCAACCGTAACATGTTACACATTTACGTCCTCCCACTTTATTTGTGTTGTATATACACTAACGCTATTCCACAGCTGTTAGTTTCGTTAAGATAACGGGTCAAGCCAATGGTTATTGGCCCGGTCAAAGAGTGACGCACAATTTAGTTGGAATCATATTCACCTTGATCAGTTGTGACTTCATCCTCTTTCAAAGAAGCCAATGCATGCATAGACAGTTGACTATGGTACTGCTGGACCACCAAAACCGACGCCAAACTGCTGAACTCGGGTGAGATCAAAAGGTTTCCAACTGGGCCCATTTCAGGACACTCGCTTCTTTTTCTCAGCGACGCAACCAACTCACCTTCGGGCATCCTACCAACCAAAATCAAATTACACTTGCTATGTTCACGAATCGCCTCGATGGCCTCAGAAGAATTCTTAACCACTCTCTCAACGTATTTAGTCTTGCTGTCTTTCATGAACTTATCCTTAAATTCTCCTATAACTTCATCATCAAATGACATTGCTTCAATGCTGTTAGGTTCATCGATCTCGACACTGACTGAATCTGATTTGTGTAAGTCACGATCAAGAAGGAACCGGACTACGACTAGGTTGATGCCGGGGTGCTCTGCCATACGGGCCCCGTAAGCTAGTGCCTCGTGGTCATCATGACCACCAAAGAATAATACTGTCACTAGCGAGTCAACGTTACTTGCTGAAACGTGTGAGTTCCCTCCGAAACCACGGTCCACTAATATACTAACCGAACACGGTGCGTGCTCCAAAACCTTGCGATTCACGTGCCTGAAATGATCATATGAAAAGAATTATATCAGTAACAGCATCGACATGGAACCAAATCCGTAATTTTGAGATAATTACAGGACCACTTATGTGATTTACTTGTTAGAAAATTAGTTTTTCAAAAAAAATAAAAAATAAATAAAAAATTGCATACCTGTATTCAGCTCGTGTTGTCTCGAGATGACCATCAAGCCTCAAATGTTTATGAAACGGTAGGATGATCATGGCTGCCTTTTTAGCCTCTGCCCCATTACAAATATCTTCATGCATACTTGATACAGCAGAAATAGCAGTTGTTGGTCTGATAGAGACTTTACTGAGCTGCTGAAATGTCTCAAATGCGACCACGATCTGGTCAGAGTCAGCATTGGGATCTTTCTTCCAAAACGGAGACCCGTTTTGCCTAGCTTTGTGAACCATCAGTATAGCCGAAGACCGTTCAGTGAGTTCCATGAGGTGCATAGCATGGACCGTCAGTGTTTCCTTCTTTCCAGTCCCACGTGAGGCTTCGATGAGATTGATCATTGTTGGTAGGTTTCTGATTCCATGGAAAGTAAAGAACATACGGAACGGACTAGTGGCGAAACCCTTTCTGTAAACCCGACGGTGTTTGTATTCGGATTTTGCTATTGCTTTTGCGGGTTTGTATACAGCAATAACTGACGGCGTTGTGATAAATGTTGTCACAAGAGCCATCAGAACCAATATAGCAAAAGTTTGATCATTTAGCACCTGAAAAAGAACATTTCATTTTATAAGGAACGATTAATGTAAATGCAAAAAAGGATGTCCCAGAAAATAGAAAAGTACATACCCCACGGTCTTTCCCGATGTTGAGAACAATGAGTTCAACCAATCCTTTGGTATTCATCAACAGCCCGAGAGCAAGAGCCTCAGAAATAGGGATTTTACACAACAAAGATACCCCGACAGTACCCGCAATTTTCCCAAAACAAGCGGTGCATATGACCAAAACAAGTAACCCCCAAGATTGAATCCCTTGGATCGAGGCTACATTGGTCTTCAAACCACTTGACACAAAGTATAGTGGCAGAAACAGTCCTGAGACAAGATCCTCAACTTTTTCCACTAATGCCCCGGCGAAAGCACCTTCTTTAGGAATCAAAACACCCACCACAAAAGCCCCAAAAAGTGCATGAATCCCAATAGCATCTGTGACAAACCCCGCAGCCAAAACGACACCAAGAGTTGAACAAACGTAAAGCTCGTCCACTGGCTCACCTTCGGGACAGCGTTTGGACATCCATTTAAAAATCGGTGGGATAACAAACGAACAGAACACAATGAAAGCTGAACCACATAAGAAAACCCATAAGGCAACAAGCGGGGACCGTCCGCTTCCAGATAATGCGACTGCTAAGGCAAGTAAAACCCAAGCCGCCACGTCATTAACTGCAGCTGCTGACATGGCCATCTTACCAACATCGGATGTTAAAAGCTTGAGTTCTGCTAGGATACGCGCTAGTACAGGGAAAGCAGTGATGGACATTGCAACACCCATGAAGACAATAAATGGGCCTAGGCTGGCTCCTTTGGCAACGGTCCCACGTAGGACAAAGGAAATACCGATTCCTAAAATGAACGGAAGTGAGATTCCCGCCGCAGCTATGGACAGAGCCTTTTTCCCTGTCCGTCTAAGGGACTTTAAGTCAAGCTCCAGTCCGACAAGGAATAGAAAGAACAAAAGCCCCAGATTGGCTAATGTGTCCAACACTGGTAGACTCTTCTTAGGAAAAACAGCATGAAGGTATTGCGTATTACGACTTAGAGCTGATGGACCAAGTAAGACTCCACCCTAAGAAGTAAAAATAAATATAAGAAACGTAAGAAAAATATCATCACAGTAAGTAAGAAAAATAGTAAGTTTGCTTCAGTATAAAAGTCAAATTGTAATTTTGAATACAATGAGTATAATTGTATCAATACATCACGTGTAAGTTCTTTGACCATTCAATAAAAAAAACAACATATTCATGTGTTTTTATTATTTTAATTTGTGTCTTGTATTATTGGTGCAGTGTTATTTTAATCAAGGGATCATGTAAAAAGTAAGCATAACCCACGGAAACCCCTGATTAATTTAAACATTTTCCCGAATAATCATGATAAAATGTATAGAATAATCCATGGTTGCTTCGACAATACTAAGTCAAAACTAATAGTCGTGCACGAACTCATTATAGCTGTTGCTTAACTATCTAACAAAAGATTCCAAAAATAATTATTGAGCTTGATAATTGGATCAAAGAAACTTACAATGATTTCAGCAATGACTCGAGGCTGCCTTAATGGTTTGAGAAGGTAGGCAAGAACACGAGTGAGCACGAGAACAAGACATATTTGTAGAATTACAAGAGGGAGTGCATAATGAAGCGGATTATTTCCTTGAAATACCCCTTCTGATGTAGCCTTCATAGGCTGCGGACATGTAACATTGGAGGCCATTTTAGACTGCAACAAACGCTTTAAAGCAAGTGTTTTAAATTACAGTACTGTGGCCTGCATCATGAAAATTAATGAGCTTGTTCAGATTTCTAGTTTCAAGTTCCAAAAAATTACAGTAATATTAAGCACATGTATTAATGAAGCATGGCATGCAAGTATAGCGCATAAAAGATCCAAAAATCTTTATGCAACAGATGTTTACTTTTAACTATTTTACGCTAACAAATATTTTCAGGGGTAGGCATATGTATAGTTGTACACACGCACAAGATCCATACTGGGTCCATGGGTCACCAGCTAACCACTCTTATGACTTACCAGTCTTACCATACCAAGTTGCTATTGCAAGTAGGACTATATAATTGGCTTGGCTCGGAACATACTCAGTCAACACAAACTAACAATCCAAACAAAGTTCCTATTTGGAGGTTGATCAGTAGGAACACAACATGGTCCCACTACCCGTGCCAGTTAACAAAAGCCATCAGCACAGACCTTGTGCTCAAGACAAACAAAGTTGGTTTCGTAAGTCGGCACATAACAGTATTTTGCTGCTAACCTTTGAATGCTCTGAGAAGACCAACCAACATCAAAGTAACACCAACTACCAATTCTGCTATAAACCATAAAGATGCTCTAAAAAACAAAAGCGTAGATCCCCAAATAAAATAATACTGTAACCCTTGTGAGATTCTACCACAGTTACATGCACATGTAAACAAATTTAACAACAAAACATGCTTCTTAATGCTACAGACTAAACAACAACAATAAACTTTAATCACGATTCACATCTCGATTTCTAAACTATGTTCCGACTTCTCAGTTATTCCAATCTAGATTCTCGATTTCTCAACTACATAATAATAAACTAAAATTCTTATTTTTCAAACCCCAAAATAGTACTATTCTGCAATCTGTAAGCTACCCAAAAAAAGAGATACGTGTCTCGGTTACTTGGCAAAGACTCAGTTTTTAGAAAGAAAAAAAAAAAACTCAGTTTGCATGCTCATCTATCCAAGGTTCCTACTGTGAAATTACCATTATACCCCTCACCCCCAAAATATCCATTAAACCGACCCATGTTCACAATTTGGCCCAAAATTCACGTTACAACTATGATTTCTTAACAAAATCAATATCAAAACATCAAATCTTGATCTGGGTCATCATATCCTACTCCATTATAACATCATGCATACACATTGATAATATAATCTAGATAAAAAAAAACACATATGAAGAGCAAAAAAGCCCTTAAAACTAGAATAAAGAGACATTTTAATTATATGGGTATGAATCTTTAACTGGATTCATATCATGCAGATGTATAAACACACACACACATTCATTAAACAAAAAACATAAAAATTGATTTCATACCTGAAATTAATAGAAACTGATGAAGGGTTCTTTAATCCATAAACTGATTAACAGTTTTATGCAATCTTTTATTTATTTTATTTATTTTTTGTTGTTCCAGAGAATGCGGAGAGTGAGAAGACACAAAGAAGCGAAGCGAAGCAAAGCAAACTTGTGTTTGTGTTTGGGCTTTGTTGTGTTTTTTTTTTATGAAAACTAGTCATTGGGTTTTCCCTATTTATAGATACATCAAGATGAACTTTAACACATTTGAAAACTAATCCAATCTGTACACTTGTACTTTTAATATTTTCTTTTTTTATTAAACAAATGTTTGGGTCAACGAAGATATATAGAGGATATATAACAATTGGCAGTTAATATTGGCCATTAAATTAATAAAAGTAAGTTTAATTATGAGAAGTAACATAGTTTAAAAAGAAAAATTATTGGTTTGTATTTCTTAGACTTTTTAGTGTTTTATTTTACGTGTGAGGGGTGACGTTTGTTATTCAAAGAATAAGTAGAAAGACGTATAGTTGTTCAAATAGTGGAGAATATGTATGGAGATTAAATCGATACTTATCTAAAAGACAATAACGTGTAAACTTTAAAGTTATCTTAAACTTTGATATTAAAACAAAAATATTTATGAGCAGTGATTAATATGTCTAATTTTATGTTTAGTAAAAAAGAAACCGAGATGTGTAATAAAATAANATTTATATGGGTATGAATCTTTAATTGGATTCATATCATGCAGATGTATAAACACACACACATTCATTAAACAAAAAACATAAAAATTGATTTTGTACCTGAAATTAATAGAAACTGATGAAGGGTTCTTTAATCCATAAACTGATTAACAGTTTTATGCAATCTTTTTTTATTTTATTTATTTTTTGTTGTTCCAGAGAATGAGGAGAGTGAGAAGACACAAAGAAGCGAAGCAAAGCAAAGCAAACTTGTGTTTGTGTTTGTGTTTGGGCTTTGTTGTGTTTTTTTTTTATGAAAACTAGTCATTGGGTTTTCGCTATTTATAGATACATCAAGATGAACTTTAATACATTTGAAAACTAATCCAATCTCAACACTTGTGCTTTTAATATTTTCTTTTTTTATTAAACAAATGTTTGGGTCAACGAAGATATATAGAGGATATATAACAATTGGCAGTTAATATTGGCCATTAAATTAATAAAAGTAAGTTTAATTATGAGAAGTAACATAGTTTAAAAAGAAAAATTATTGGTTTGTATTTCTTAGACTTTTTAGCGTTTTATTTTACGTGTGAGGGGTGACGTTTGTTATTCAAAGAATAAGTAGAAAGACGTATAGTTGTTCAAATAGTGGAGAAAATGTATGGAGATTAAATCGATACTTATCTAAAAGACAATAACGTGTAAACTTTAAAGTTATCTTAAGCTTTGATATTAAAACAAAAATATTTATGAGCAGTGATTAATATGTCTAATTTTATGTTTAGTAAAAAAGAAACCGAGATGTGTAATAAAATAAAAACTAAAAACATGAAGAAAGAAAAATATGCATGTCATGTTTATAAGTTAGACATACAATTAGTAGTTATCTATATCAGTATATATATATTCATTCTTGGTATATCTCACGCCAATCTATCGAAAAGACCTTGCTATCGCCGAAAAATATAACACACGGATACCCCCACCGCAACGCGAAATCTTGCTAGTCAACCTAAAGTTACTTAGGAGTCACCACTACATGAGTATAGGGGTCATCTATGTATATAGGTCAAAACGTGGAATCTTGATAAATTGTATGTTAAATATGTGTATCAGCTTTTTATAGAAAAGAAAATTAAAAGTTTAAGGATGTATTTGGTATATGGTTATGGATATCAAGGAATTAGTTTGATTACTAGATGGTGGGTTTAGCTGTTAGCTTTGCTTCATATTAAGTTAACATTGAACTCCCAAAAATTTCTTCCTCATAAACTAGAACCGTTAAAATCTGATCATACACGTTGCTCCAAATATTGACTTTAATGTATTGGTCTTGCATGGCATAGAATGATTGGAGCCTTTTTCTAGGAAAATATTACATGAAAAACATAGCAACCCATAGTTGAAGTTTGAATAAAATATGTTAAAGTTCATGGAAATTGGTGGCTTTTGTATTCACATCAATTGACGAATTTGATGAAGAGATACAATTAGTCAAAAACATGTGTTATATTTTAGCGTGGTTAAGAGGACGACTGGACAAGTAAGAATATGAAGTAGATGATATACTGTAACAAGTTTTTTCCGTCCCATAATTATTGTCTAGTATTGACTTTTTCAGTCTTTAGTTTGCAATTTTGACCTTAAATATTTTTATTTGTATTATATAATACTTGATAAAAATTATACAAATGAAAATATATTTAAAACTCAATCAATTCATACATTTTTCGTCACATAATATATAACACAAATCAAAATATTTAAAGTCAAAGTAGAAAACAAAATACTTCAAAAGTCAAAACTGGACAATAATTATGGGACGGAGGCAGTAATAAGTTTTGATAAAATAGTCATTTGATGATTGTCTAAGAAAGTTGTTTTAGTTTCTTTTTCTACAACTCAACAAATCCATTTATTAAATTGACAAGATAATTGAGAAATACCGAGTATAAAACTTGGACGTAGTATGATTTTCAGAATACATTTCAAATAAAGCTCTTGTTTTTTTTGTTTTTTTAGATAGCACATTTCAAATAATAAAGTAATTGTAATGATAAGGGTAAAGTCCATAAATTAGCAACGTACTTTCTCAACTTTACACAGTTAGATAACGAACTTTTTTTATTACCAATTTAGTATGTGAAACTTGCTAATTTTCGACAATATAATCATTATGACCTGCTGTTTTACTAAAATACCCTTGTGTTCTTCACATAAATTTGCATCGTTAGTCCTTTTTATTAACGGCCGTTAGTAAATAACTTAAAATTTAGATTTCTTACTTATTCATCCGCTTTCGTCCCTTTTTACACGTTTTATTCCTTTTTTGTATGTTTTCATCCGTTTTTTAATCGTGATTTTCGTCCGTTTTTATACGTTTTCGTCCGTTTTTAAACGTTTTCGTCTGTTTTTCTCACGTATTGCATTTTCAGGTTAAAATCTCGCGAGTCTTGATGTAAAACATCATTCCGGACAACTTTCATGTTTCACACTTTTGATGATTCGGACAAGAAAATGGTCAAAATCGTGATTTTAAAAAAAGTTTCTGTATCGATTTAAAATCACGATTTTGACCATCGATTAAAAAATGTTTCTGTATTAATTTTAAAAAATGTTTATGTATTGATTTGACCATCGTTTTAAGAAACAACTATATCGATTTAAAAAAAAATGTATTGATTAAAAATCACGATTTTGATCATTTTCTAGTCCGAATCATCAAAATTGAACAACATGAAAGTTGTCCGGAATGATGTTTTACATCAAGACTCGCGAGATTTTAACCTGAAAATGCAATACGTGAGAAAAACAGACGAAAACGTTTAAAAACAGACGAAAACGTACAAAAACGGACGAAAAAGGACTAACGATGCAACTTTTAAGTTATTTACTAACGGCCGTTAGTAAAAAGGACTAACGATGCAAATTTTAAGTTATTTACTAATGACCGTTAGTAAAAAGGACTAACGATGCAAATTTATATGACGATATAGTCATTGACCTGCTGTTTACTAAAAATACCCTTGTGTAATGACTATATTGTCGAAAATTAGCAAGTTTCACATACTAAATTGGTAATAAAAAAAGTTCGTTACCTAACTGTGTAAAGTTGAGAAAGTACGTTGCTAATTTATGGACTTTACCCTAATGATAATAATAAGAATTCAATCAAATAATAAAAGATATGAAATACTAATGAATATAGTTCAAATTATTTGGTTGGTATGATTAATTGTATGAATGAATGAGTAACCAACTAAGGAAACGGATGGATGCACCACGACTACTTTTGGGTTAAAAGAGCATAGTCAATTTGGTGGTAGCATGTATTGTCTCTTATGGAATTAGAGACACCTAATCTCAACAATGTGAAATACGATTCACCCTTTTCTTCCTTTAGTTAAGCTAGACCACACGATGTTTTGAGTATTGCCATATCAGCATGTACGCGTGGAGCTTCGTATGAAAGCTCAAAAAGCAAGATCGAGAAAGAACATGAGACTGGTGGTTAGCGTTAGCGCGCTCTTTGATGACGTGTTCTAATAAGGAGTCGATCCAATGTACATGGGGACAGCTGAAATGATAAATCTTGAACCTTAAATTCCTGTCCTTAATTAGTGGGAATCATGATTAGGTTTCATATAATTCAAAGACAGTGAAAAGAAATAAACTTGGCTATTAGAAGTGAGTTCCATATTTCTATCATGGAGGATGATCTGTCAATGTATAGTAACAGTGTCAAGACGTATACACCAACAAGAGTAGTGTATGTTCTTGCGGATCATGCTTTTACTAGCATATTCAAGAACATGTAATGTCATCATGAAATATTCTATTCAACTTTTTGCATACGAAGTCGACGAATATAGAATGTGAATATGTGACAGTAAAAGAAATATTGTAGTGTTTGGAAATTCTTTTAAGTTGCTGGTAATGTTGTATCATGGATTTGACTAGGATAGAAGAAAAAAATGACACTTTAGAGAGCAGGTGTACCAATAATCGTTATTGGTGCGTTACTTCAGCATCCACCCAATAATTCTACAATAACTAAAACATCCTCCTCAGCTATAAATGTTATTGATGCACATGGATCTCATAACACACCACTAAGGGGAGAGAGAAAAAAAAAAAAAAAAAAAAAAAAAAAAAAAAAAAAAAAAAAAAAAAAAGGCTCGCCAATCCACCAGCGAAGGAACGAATGGCGCCACAACGGCGTGGGGAGGGCTGCTCCGTGCACTTGTGCGTCTCAAGTTGGTCTACAAGGCGCATATATACTAGAGTTGGTGTTATTAGTATATGTATGTATGTTTAGACCTTGTTAAGTACCTAATTAGAAGTCTTCACTAAAAGGGAAATCTCCAAGCTTGTTTATATAGAGATTCATAAGAAGTGAATGGTAGCCATATTAAATATTAGGTTTAACTCTATAAGAAAGTGAATGGTAGCCATAACTCTGTATGGCAAGAGATTAGGCTTAACTCTTATAAGAAAATTTAACCTTTTCCAAATATGATAAAATGTGAAAATTTTCATGGCATGAAAAGATCAATAGAAACAACACTTACTAATATCAATAAGATTGATTAATATGGGTGAACAGCCCGATATGACTTCTGATAGGTTTAGTGAAAATAAATAAATTATAAAACAACAGAGCAAGGGGGGATTTAGCTAAGCTTATTAAACGTAAGCCCATCTGGGCTTATTTTTTATAAGCTCCAATTTTGTGGCTTATTTTGAGACTTGTCGGCTTATATAAGTTTATTATGATATGATAAACTTATAAAAGCCAATAAGTCTCAAAATAAGCCGTAAAATTGGGGCTTATAAAAAATAAGCCAGAATTTCGTCAAACTCTGATAAAATTCGATGGAACAATTTGGTGAAGAAGAAAAACATAAAAATATTTGTGTCAAATTTGTGAAAATAAATATTAGAAAAAGAAAAGATAATTAACAAAACTTTAGTTGTTCAATTTTAAACAAATTATATAAACTTAAGTTAACTTAGCTATTTTTATGTTTTTTAATAACTTTATAAATTTAATAAATACTTCTTACAATATATACCTTTTACACATTATATATATATTTTAAAAGAATAATATATATTTTTTGTTATTTATTATTATTATTATTATTATTATTATTATTAAAGTATATGCGCGAGATTATAAATATCAAAATGAAAGAACGATTTAATATGATATGTTAATGAATACATGATAATGTACATCTAATCATCTACTAATGTATTATTTATGAGTTTTATAAGGATATCCGGAATGGTTCTTTTTTACTATTCATGTTCAATAATGACTCATGATATTCTTCTTAATTAGTTGAACTTGTTCGTACACGGGTTTAACTATTAAATACGACTGATATTATCACTAACGAGACTATAAATATCAAAAATAAAATCACGGACTATTGTAACATGAAAATACATACGTGAGATTTACATATAACAATGACTCAGATAGTTTCTCTTTAAAACTTAAATAAAAACTCCTAAAAAACATTATTTTAAACTCTATCTTTAAGTTTATCAAGTGCCATTATGTGCTATTAAACACACATGATCTCCACAACATAATCAATAGTTAAATTTAAACAACAACATCAACATTAACGTAGTGTCAGCTAAATGAAGTCAAATATTTTGTTTAACAAAAATCTATACAAGATATTACTCGATATCAAACACAATAGACAAAAACAAATTTAAACAATGAATAAAACAATTAGTGATAAAGATGATCATTGTAAATCATTTATAGGTATTTTTAAATTAAAATATACAAATATTCATTAAATTAGACTTATGTTAAAACTGCGATAGTGTCACTTATGTCAAAACTCCGTGTTTGCATGGTGTCATAAAAAGTTTGTTGCAATACAAACAAAAGTGGTTTCACTAGTCAAAAATGTGTGTTGGAACAAGATCACAAAAAAGTCAGTCATAAAATATAACTTTAAAACTACAAATTGTCCTGATCAATTCATTCAATGGATGTTTAATGGCTAGAAAAGCACTTCGGAAAAAAATAAACGTCAAGTGGTCTAGTAGATTCATCCAAAAGTCGGACATGAATTGTGGTCTTTGTAAGCGATAAAATATCCAAGTGATGAAGTGAATATAAGCTTATTTGCGTATTTGTTCTTGTCACCTAGTAATGCATCTTTTTTTTTGAACGGCTGAAATGTATTAGTTGGACTGTTGGAACAGGTAATATGAATAGAAAATAACATATCTAATGCTATTGGCTACAACTCTCCAACATGTATGTTTACATTTGGAGGATCTCCGGTGAAAAAATTAATAAAGACTTGAAAATGACTTATAGAAATGTTATTACATTGAAGCAAAAATTTGAGAAAAAGTTATTAAAAGAATAGGTTGAGGAAGATTAAGTGATATGATTGAAAATTTAATGTTGTCTAATGAAATAAGCTTAATGATAGGTTGAGAATGAGTTTTTTGTTGCATTTGAGCTGATGGGTTAACATGTTGAAAATATTAAGTTAATGCATTGAAGATGCAATTATAGAGCCTATCATTAACACTTTTAGTTGCACCCAAAGTCAGATGCTAGCAACATGCATAAGTTGCTCACAGGAGATATTTATTGCAAGGAATCGGTAGTGAACACATGACTAGAAGCAACGACATGCATTTTATCAAAATTATTTAAAGATCCGTAACACAAAAAATCTGAGAACAAGTATATTTTTGAAAAGAAATTTCTATATTTGACGTCATTATACATTATACATGAAAAATCTATTTGGTTCACAGGTAACCTCAAAAATACCCCTCGATCCGCTCCTGCAACGAATTAACCATTTTTATAATTGCATGGTGATTTAAATTTTTGCTCTAGAAAGTGTACTAATTAAATTGGTCGATGGAAAATTAATCAACCACATGGTCTAAATCAAGATGATAACAAAGATGTATATATAACATCTTATCTATATCTATACTACATATAAAGGAAAAATGGTCAATCTTGAAAAGTGAAAAATTGAAAAGTCAAGTAATGTGTAATCTTGAAAAATCTTATTAAAAGAAATTATGAAATGTAATTAATACTCTTATTAAAACACCCCAATACTTAAAAGTACAATGATTTATTCACATTGTACAATTAATTAAAAACATATCTACCAAATTAAATATAACCAATTAATACAAATCACAAACCGGGTTGACCCGGGACGCTTCAAACCCGACGGGTTGAACCGGTTTAATTTGACTCGTTTTCGACCCAACCTAGCAAGTTGACCCGGTTTAAATCGACCAATTTTTCGACCGGAACGGTTCAACCGGTTGAACCACCCGGGTCAAACCAGGTTTCAAAACATTATGTTTAATTCCCAAATCTTCAAACTTTTATTATTTTTCATTCATAACCTATAAACCTTTTTTGTATGAATAAACTATTTGTCGCTATAAAATTCCATTGCTATGCACGGGTACTCGTCTAGTTAATATAAAATGCACAAAATTTTAATCCAATTTTCACCAAATGTAACATGAGTTTTGATGTGGAACTCAAATCTTCACAAATAAGCTAAACAAATTAAAGTAAAATGGTTTATTTTTAAATTTATGGAATTATTGGAATTGCAATCCACAGCTGGCTCAAGCAAATTAGGTTTATCTGGTGAAATTAAGTCCTGGTAGATCAGAAAAGTCAACATAAGAAAAGAAAAAAAAATGAATATTCAGTTGTGTCTTTTTGAATCTTCCAAACGAATTCAAAGACATAATGTTTTGACATATAGTAATAAAGAAAAACATAAAAAATTATTACGAGTACTAGATTCCGAATTATCCTTTGAAATATTTTTTTCTCTCATAAAATGACTTGATTTTGTTAGGAGGGAATATGTATGATTAAATTTTTCTGTTTATATAAATGTTAGTCTTTTTCAAGTTTGAAAAAAGATTCAAATATATACTTGTGACTTCATTCAACAACAACAAAAAAGAACAAGAGAGAATTGCAAAATACATCTCTGTGGTTTACAAGTTTTGTCATCTAACATCTCTGTCAGAAACTTTTGGCAATATACATCCCCCGTTAGGCAAACGTTTGCCACAATAAATCCCTCGTTAAGAAGGAGGACTAACGGTGCAAATTTTTTCTCGGTTATCTCTTAACGAGGCTGAAAATATTTGCACCGTTAGTCCTCGTTAGCCTTCGTTAGCCAAACATTTGCACCGTTAGTCCTCTTTTTGGGTTTCTTTTCACATATCTATAAAACTTGGTTAATAGCTGTTTTCCTTTTTTGAACGGCAAAGAAATTTTATAAACGAAAAACTAACATGAAGTTAGAAGAACAATTTACAAACGAAATAACCAACACCCAAATACCTAAAAGGAAAGGCTGCACGAAGAACCTTTAACTACATACCGATACTTTGCATATAGCAACCTCCTAACACTAACCGTAAATAACACATGAAAATCGAGGCTATATGGTGCAACAAAACATAAACTCGAGCTAACCCAACAACCAAAAAATCCAACCATAATAGTGTCACCTAGAATAACCCCTAGAACCTGGCAAAAGAACTAAATCAGTCCTCTCAAACTCCGGTGAGATTTAATAATGATTACAGACTCACAATCAGAATCCGATCGAATCATCATAATTATTAATATCGTACTTTTCCCTTATCTTACCAAACAAAGCCCGTCTGAATCTCTGAAGACTATCACGATAGAAGCTATTCTTCGTGTTTTTTCTTTGAATGAAATTCGAAAAACGACACTTTTTTCTATTTTAAGCATCTGCTATGCATATAAGAATCGTCAACATGAGATACGTTGTGTTTTTTTACGTTGTCACGACAGATAAAACGATAAAAATATATTCAATTTTTATGAAATACATTCCTGGAACCATGCATCAAAACCTAGCTATTTTCCCATTTACATAAAAAGAAATTGTTAAAAATTTTTATAAGTCGGCAATAAACAAACACAATTAGAGCATTATCCTTAATTCCTATACACACGGATGTGGGCCCAGAATTTGGATCCATGAATATAAGACGTGTTCAATATGTGACACAAACACAACAGATTGCGTTCATCAAAAAGTCAACTTCTCAAAGTCAGATGTGTGTCATTTTCCAATTTACCGCTATTTCGTAATTATTAGTATTATTTTTTCAAATTATAAGTTCAATTACGTTTTTTATTTAACTGTAGTACGAGAGTGTACGACTCATATTGAATTAAATAACACTTAACCTTACGTTATTTCAGACTTAAAATATTGAACAGATTTTTTTTTTTTTTTTTTTTTTTTTTTNACAATGGTAAAAAAAGTTGAAGGGTGCCTTTGTTGTAATTTGTTTATGAGAAAATGGTGATTAAGTTAATAACAGCTATTTAAGACTAGAGGTATGTAATGGTCATCAAACTCACAACTTTCACGCTATCGTCACATCATTATTAGCGCACCATCAAACTCATCATCAAATTAAACTTGTGTAGTGGTCACCATTAAATCAAACACATAAAATCGTTCATTTGGTACAAAAATACCCCACGATATAACCAACGAAAAAGACAAAAAAATGCAATAGGTTATGTGGTCTGCACCACCAAACCACAACCAAAATGCAAGCTTGTCGTGCGGTTGTGTCAACACCGGGTGGTCGACCGCCCACCACCCATTACACCTAGGCTAACATAAAGTCATCGATGTGACAATATGTATATATGTCAAGTGGTCATACTAATAATCTAATCTCTTTACAAGTTGTATCTAAAATTTTGTATTCTTCGAAAGATACCGAAGACTCTTTTCGAGAGTTGGTACAAGGTGATGTAGAGTACGTCCATACCTACGGAATATGTTGAATTAAGATTC
The DNA here is from genome assembly GCA_014162995.1 of Artemisia annua. Taxonomy (NCBI): domain Eukaryota; kingdom Viridiplantae; phylum Streptophyta; class Magnoliopsida; order Asterales; family Asteraceae; genus Artemisia; species Artemisia annua. Next base: position 265,858 of record LBNU01020694.1, on the reverse strand, counting down.
CCTTTTGGAGTATGGAATTTTAATTATCCTCTTAGGTAAATGGATTTATTTTAGCTATTAACATATCTTGGTTACCTCGGACGTGAAACTTGCAATCCACACCTAATGGAGTATATCACCCCAACAGTCAGTATGTGTCTAAATTTTACTGTTAACTCTTACACTACAATAACTGGTTTTGGTGACGGGCCACTTTTAGCGACGACATGTAAGTCACAAAATGACAAAACATTCAAACTTTAACTTTGACTTTCAAGAAAACATTTTGCAATGTTGCAAAAATCGTGAATCGGTACTGAGGCGGTACGGGGCCGATTAGTGATTTTTTACCGATTAATCGGCCGATTTTCTTGACTCGGCCGATTTCCGTGGAATTCTCTCCAAGGTCCTGGGCCGATTACCGATTAATCGCCGATTAATCGGCCGATTCGGCCGATTTTTGCAACACTGACATTTTGGTATATGTCTGATCGGGGTCCCACACTTTTAGCGACGGCGCCCGTCACTAAAATATTTTCATTTTACTGTTCGACTTTCTTTTTCAGTTATTACCTACTAAAACCAATCTAGATACCAAAAACCTTTAATGACGACACATGCCGTCGCTAAAACTGTATATCATATAAATAACGATTATTTTCAGATTAAATAATTTATATTTATTAAAAAATGAATTAAAAAGGATTATACAATAATTTTTCTAATATATATAGTTTAGCGACGACGAATGCTATCGCAAATAGCCCCAAATCATTAAAAATTTAAATATAATTGTTAAATTAATTTAAAAAAATATGTGAATTTAGTTTATTGACAAAACTAATAATTTAATAAAATTATAAAAAAATATTTTTGTAGTACATCATGTATTGTCGATACTTTCATATTTGGAGTTGCGTAATTCAATAAACGTGTATATGCGCTATCAATATCATTTAATGAAATGAGATGATTCAACTCGATTGAATATGAAGACACATAGTTAGTTCACATATCTCGATCATCATTTGAATATCCTCGGATGTGGTAACACTTGCTAATGAACATCGATACTCGTCGTATTTGACTTGCATCATTCAAAAGATATTGTTCCGTATAAGTGCTATCAATATAATAGAATGAAATGCGATAACGTAACCCGACTGAATATGAAGACACTTGGTTGGTTCACATACTTCGATCATCCCTCGGATTTAGTAACACTTGCTTATGAACATCGATATTCATCGTATTTGACTTGTGGTATGTGCTTATTCACATACCTTTTATTCACCATTATTAGACTATTATAGACCAAAAACTAACGTTCAAAGCCAAAGATATCGTGTTTTTGTGTTTTTGTGTTTATGACTGTGCAGGTAAGGATATTGCAAAAACATCATGAAAAGCAACCTAAAAGCCCAAAACGAGCACGAGATGTGGAAAAGAGTTTGAAAGTGAAGTTAAAGATGAAATTTACTTGTGAAAAGCCCGTGAAGACGAATTATTTCTCAAAGGCTCAAGAAAGTACAAGAGACGCTTAATCAAAGCTCCAAGATGATTATGAAGTTAAACTTTCTAAATCCGAGCTAGTGATTACTTTTATGCTTTTGAAGATCTTTGGAAAGCTCGTCTACACATCACCTCAAAGTTACAAGGACTTAAGTTGCTATTTTAGATAGTTTAAAAGTGTTGTATCTCTAGTTTATGCTTAGTATTCACATAATTTAGAAGATCAAGGGGCTAAGTGTACAAGATGTACAAGGAAGCCACCATGGTTCCCTTAAATACTCCCCTTAGTCTTCATTTTAGTGAGTTAGTTTTCATAGAGTAGATTTTAGTTTATTTCAAGTTGTAGTGTAATTTTTATTAATGCAAGTTTTTATTTCTTGTCTTAATCATTTTTCTTTGCTTATTTCCTAGCTTATCTCAATCTTTCTTTTACATCTCTATATCTTATTCAAGCTTATTTACTTCTATCTTGATCCAATATAAGCTTACATAAGTCTTGTACCACCTTTGCATGAAAAGAAATTTTCGTGCCTTTTGAAGATGACTTGAGCTTATTTGGGTTTCGTTAGCTTGTAAAGGCTTCTTTAAAGTTTTTATCTAGCTTATTACTTAGTTTTACAAAGGTTTTTATTTTGTTTTAAACATTTTCTCACGTAAAAAATTTTCCAACTTCTATTTTTGTTCATAGCGAGTATTAGATTTAGGGTTTAGAGAGTATGGGTAACTTCTCTTTTTTCCTAGCGAGTATGAAAACCACCTAGCGAGTATCATATATTTTCCAGCGAGTTTGGTAAAATTTTTCTAGCGAGTATGGTTTTCATTAACAAGCTAGCGAGTATGGAATTCTTGGTATTTAGCGAGTATGCTAATCTCTAGTAGCGAGTATCACTTGGCTACCTTCTTTAGCGAGTATCAGATTCCATCCTAGCGAGTATGAAACTAAAGTCAGCGAGTATGGTGCAATTTTTTTAGCGAGTTTGGTTCCTATTTTAGCGAGTATGTGTTATAAAATAGCGAGTATATTTTTTCTTTAAACCTCTTAGATTTATTTTCACTTAGTTAACTTGCTTTCTAATTAGTTAAAGTTTATTTACGTTTTAACTTTAAACGTTCCTAGTTTATTCTTTATTTAGTTTATTAAAAACAAAACTACAAAAACATTTTCTTTATTTCTTTCTTTTATAGTTTAAACTTTAACCTCATTTCTTTTACGCATTACTTAGCCTTATGTTTTCTTTTATCGTTCAACTTATTTCTTTTACTATCGCACTTTATTTCATTTAAATTTTATGCAAATCTTTCGTAGTTTAACTAAAACAAAATCACATCTTTAAACCAATTCACTTCACATAACTCACGACTCGAGTGACAAGATCAATTTCAACCCTCGTTGGGACAACGATCCGTGGTTCAAGTTTACCCTAACTAGAACTTACCAATCAACTTGCATCATTCAAACGATGTTGTTCCGTATATGCATTATCAATATAATAGAATGAAAGGCGATAATACAACTCGAATAAATATGAAGACATTTGGTTGGTTCACATATCTCGATCATCACTAGAATATTATCGGATGTGATAACACTTGCTTATAAACATTGATACTCGTCGTATTTAACTTGTGTGATTCAAAAGATGGTGTTCCATATAAACGCTATTATATCATTTAATGAAACGTGATGATTCCACACGATTGAATATGAAAAAACTTGGTTGTTTCACACGACTCGATTACTTGAATACTCTCGGATGCGATAACACTTGCTTTCGTATTTGACTTGCATCAGTAAAAAGATATTGTTCTATATAAACACTATTAATATAATATAATGAAATGTGATAATGCAACTCGATTGAATATGAAGACATTTGTTTCGCATGACTCGATCACTGGAATAGTGTAATTTCAAATGTCATTATACTTGCTTATTAACACCAAATACTTTCTTATTTAACTCGCTTTAAAGGTTATTTATTTAAAGTTTTAGAATATTTATTAACTAATTTATATTTTTAATCTACATTATAATTAAATACATTAATTTTAATTAATTTTAGAAAGAAAAATAACCAAAATTTTATCAAACACACTTTTAGAGTTGGTAAATGTCGTCTTTAGAAACTACCACTCGTCGCTAAAAGATTTTTGCGCTATATTCCCATCCTCGCTTTTACTTCCCACCAAATCTTTAAATTAGTGACTGTCGCGTAAAAGTGATGGTCCCAACATAAATCAACTATTATTTTAAAATTTTATATATTATGTATTTATATAATTAGTTAATAATTTAAATATTTGTTTTCTTTATTTATTTACAGTAATAATTAATTTAAAAGTGTGTGAGACCCACTCCTTTGAATTTCTGTGGGCCTCACATGCCGTCGCCTAAAAACTTTTGACATTTGTCATCAAAACCTTTAGCGACGGTTTATATCGATGACGTTTTGGCAACTACATGTCGTCACCAAAGCATTTAGCGATGACATTTCGACCTTTGGCGATGAATTGACTGTCTCCAAAGGCCTCAAATGCTGTAGTGTTAGCCATCATGGGTCGAAACCAGGTCACAACCACACATAGTCAGTGCCTAATTAAGGGACTAAATTCACTGCCTGCCGGGTGAGTTAACTTCCTTGATTTTAAAGGAACAATCATGGCACACACACATTTGTATAGTAGAATCAACAAACTTAAACTATCAATAAGCCCATAATGTTGAAAATCCATGGAGAGTTGACTTTAAAAATAATCTCAAAAATCGTTGTGTATGTCTCTTGCTTTGCATAGATTCAATCCATTAAGGAATCTCCATAATAATACAGCAAAACTAAGCCACTAGGCCATGTTTTTACGTGGTATTAGTTTGGTGTGGTGCTTTTTGAACGTTGTTTTTTACGTGTGCTTTATATTATTAGTTTCTCGCTAGCTTTTTTGATCTTTATCTCTCGAAAAAGAATAGAATTTGGATATTAGCATGTGATAATGTATGTGACTAGGTGAGAAAGATCTAAACACAAGAGGTTGGAAGTTTCATTACATACTCCATTGAGAAAAATATACATCAAATATTCTGAATGATGAAAAGTCGTACAATAACTAGCTACTAGGGTTTAATAAACCCTAAACTCGAAATCATAGCAAGTATATATGACATCTATGCACCTACAGTTGAAGATAACATAATAATAAATCTCAATCATTTACTTAACATAATAATAAATCTCAATCATTTACTTATTTAAACACTTTATTTAGCTTTGACGTCGTCTTAACGTGACTCGACAGATTCAAATATTTGAAAACTATGATACTTCTTCTCCAAAATGACTAGGAATCATTATGAACCTTAGAATAAAGTATATTCAATTCTAATTTCAACTAATAATGCTCTAGTAAACTTAGAAATACAAAGTCAAACAACTCTTATCCATTTTGAGTTCAAATGAAAATCAAATGCAGTATAATATCTTATCGTATGTGAATTTATATATGATGATCGAAACTTATGTTTTGACCCAATATATTCCTATCTAATTAAATCGTAAACTATATATGTTTGCATGTGGCTATAGTTCGTATGAGAAATTAAGAAATATGAGAAATCATGAAAATCGCAATTTGTAACCTTAATTTTTTATGTTTTATTATTATTATTATTATTATTATTATTATTATTATTATTATTATTATTATTATTATTATTATTATTATTATTTATTATTACTTATTATTATTATCACTTTATTAGAAACTTATAAGATTTACAAGAAATTAGTGGGGAGCCGAGAGATTAACTGGGCCCCACACCTTTGGCTATAACAAAGCTAATTCTACTAAAAATATGTGGAGCAGCCCGTGCTCCAATATCTTGAGTCATAGAGAATCGTCGAATGCGCTTTAATAAGGTTACTACATCTTTCTCAAGTTCTCCAAAAGAAGAAAATGAAAAGGGAAGGAACCCATATCCGATATCTGCGCATTTAGCCTCATATTTGACACGTTTACGCTGTGCGGAATAACCGCCCGACCAGGCAAAAAGTCAACCATACCCGAATGCGTTAAAGGCGACGATCCTGTAAGATCAACACATACATCGAGCCCACCCTCCCAAGAGTAAAGTAACATATCAGCTGGACGTAAGGGTTTGTCCCTTTCTCCATGAAGCCCAATATCAACCTCCTTACGAGCTGAAATTCCAGACCGAGAACATATATCAACAAGAACATCACGCACAACGTTATGCCGTTGTTTAATACCAACTATACCTGTGCACGAAACAGCATGATCCCCATAGATATCTCCAGTAAAAACCTTAGAACAAGCTGAACACGGCATCTGGACAGTAAAAAGAGGAACACCTAACTGATAACACAACACACATCGGTAAGTCCTAGCGTTCATAGTTTGCCCCAATCCGGATATCGGTACCACCCTAAGCCAATCAGAAGTGTAATCCTCTTTTAAAGAGCTCCATAACGCCATCTGTCTAGGGGATAGATGGAAAGTGGATTTAACCGTTTAGGCAATGCGTGTGAAATGTATATCTGCCAATTTCTTCATAAGTTTGGGGGCAGCGATCTCACTGGGTTACTCAACAAGTCAATTTCCATATTCACATTAAAAGTACGCAAAGCCTCATCAAAAGAAGGACCAGTAGTCACAATACCAGAACTACGGAGAAGCTTAGTCAGTAAGCTGGCAGATTGAAGTCTAGAAGCAAGAAAGGCATAGTTCAAGACATCACCTGCAGAATACACACCAAGCCCCCCGAAAGAAAAGGGTAAGGTGGCAAGTCTCCACTGCCAATCACCAAAACCAGGTCCAGAAACAGTGACAATACGCTCCAAAGAAGAACGAAGTGCCGCATCAAAAGAAACCTGAGCACTCTCAAAGACCCGAGGAGAACATGTGCGCATAGAAAAATACAACTTGGAAATACCAGCACATGCACGCAGTAGCAATAACTCACATTGAGGATCATTAAGCTTAGCAACAGCGTCCATAAGTTCAATAGTTTTAGCAACCCTTTTCATAACAAGCTTACTACTAAACTCAAAGTCCACACTGGCAGGCCCACCCAATAATTTAACATCGTGCGAAGGTCGAGAAATATTAGGGGGAAAAGCGCCGTCATACCTGCTCCTGGGGTCTTCCTTAGGCCAAAACACCTCAGTTTTATCCACATTGAGGTGTAAACCACAACTAGGTCCATCCACCATAATCAACTCCAAAACCTTCCCTATGACCAAAGTATCTCCAATAATAGTGCCATCATCCAGATACCAAGCATGAAAAGAGAGGGTAAAGGAGTCTCTAATCTTACATAACAAGGGATGTAACACTAAAGCAAAAAGAAGAGGCCCAAGCGGATCACCCTGTTGCACCCCTTGGTGCGACCATAAAGTATGCTCACCATAATATAATCTGGCGGGACTGGAGTAACAGATTTCCACCCAACGTGAAATCGCCGGAACACGAAGGCGAACTTCACGTAACATAACTGCACGATCCACCATATTGAAGGCGTTTTTTTTTTTTTTTTTTCGAAAAGCTATTGAAGGCGTTTTTAAAGTCTACCAACAACATCGATAGACCCACATCGCCCCCACGGTCTTCAACCAACCGATTCACAGCATGAAGGATAGCCTCCCCTCCTCCCAATACCCCCACACCAAATTGTAAACCATCAAAATAACCATATAAAGAATGGCCAATCATAGAAGCACAAACCTTGGAGACTAAACGCCTCCAAACAGTCCCAACAGCAATAGGACGGATCCCCCCTCCTGGTTTAACCAAAGGCGTGAGAGGAGCACTAGCAATATACTCGCCCAATACCCTTGGGCATTTACCCTCAAGGAAAAGGTTCACCACCTGGGTGATAGAAGCGACTAACTCATCAGCAATAGCAGCAGCAGCACCGTTTAAACAATCCAAAAGGTGTTGGGCACGCAAACCATCCCGTCCGCAAGAAGTACCACGAGGGAAACTCTTAATCATATCAAGAACCATAGCAGGAGATGCCGTAAGGTGATGATGATCAATAGGTATATCTGGCAAAAGGGGAGCAGATTGAAAGGGGTGCTTAGCTTTTAAATCCTCAAGAGTAGTATCATCATAAGTCGCAATACCAGAAGAAGAAAGAACTCTGACAGCAGCAGTATAATGGCCATCACAAATCTTCCTCTTACACTGCTTGATATTACGGTCACCCACGTCCAAGTTTTCCTCATCAATATTAGACCATAAAGGGGGAGGTTCGACTAAAACCTCATGCACAATCTGTAAACTACCTCCAGGTAAGCCCCAAGATCGAATGGCATTAACAATATACTCTTCCTGACGTTGCCGTTTGGTAGCAGATCTACACTCTTGATTACTCCTCGGGCAAAAGGTTTTAAGCAGACAAAGAGGCAATACTAACAAACCAACCCAGCAAGAAATGTCATCAGGCGAGCAGATCACCTTATTAAGGGCTCCTTTCAAAACCCGAGAAAACCCCAAACGACATTTAGGAGGGATGGACTTGACAGTACGCAACCCCTTAGCAAGTAAAGTATCAAGGGATGGACTTGACAGTATGCAACCCCTTATTATTATTATTATTATTATTGTTGTTGTTGTTGTTGTTGTTATTGTTGTTGTTTTCGTAGAAATGTATTTTTAGATGATTAGAAACATAATGGTTATTCAAATGTTTGGAATCTAGCCTTTGATTCATATTATTTGCAAAATATCATATAAATGTCAAAGTTTTAAATCAGCTTATAGATTTCAGTGAATCTACACTAAAATGGCCACTGTGAATCACTCGATGGATTGAATCAACCAAAAAAGTAAGTCTACGTATAAAAACTATGAATCAACGCAACTAAATACATTTCTCACGTTTAATTCTAAGTTTCTCACGTTAATGATTTCTCATTTGATCATGATTCTGTTTACATAAACTAATAAACATACACTACAACATATGACATATGGTGATCATTTCGATGCATTATTGAAAGTCAAACATGTCACTCAAGCCTTAAACGATTTTCTGACTAAACAGAGTTCGGAAAAAACGATTACAATGATGATGATACTCTTGCTTAAAAGATTAACACACATAATAGAATACAACCAAATAAGATATTAATGATCATTGGGGTAACCGAGTAAGATGTATTTATAAAATTTTTTAACAGTATACACACACGTAAGAAAGTTTTGTGAAAATCGTGTAAACGGATTTGGCTTTCTTTATTTAGATTATTTGAGGATGCCAACTCTTTAACTCAGAAGTACGCAACATAACCCATTTATCACTTTGACCTTTACCGACCTTTTATTAGGCTATCATCAAATGTGTATGTAGTGAGTTTTAAAACCTAAACATCTTGCGAGTATGTCAGGGCTCTTACTAGCGTTTAAGCCATTTCGTGATAATTTTTCCGAAAATTGTCTCTTTACTCGTTCAAACCATAAAATTGCATCCAAGTCGTTAAAGTAGCATTTAATCATTTGTTACTATAAGTAGTATAAGTAACTAGAAAATTGTCTAGTTTTACTTGAGATAGGAATTCTTTTGGAGGATACTAAAGTTAGGAGAACACTACTAAGCAATTAACAATCTTTAAGATACTTGAGCTTACAAATCTATATTCATAAAAATAATCGAATATCAATCTTGTGCATAATTGTGATATGGTATAGTTGACTTATAGGCGACCAAATTATGTATTTATCTTCGTTTACATCAATTTCATTCAAATTTAATCCAGATAATTATTAAAAGGCAAGAATGAAACAAACACTAACATATTAAATTAATACGAATAAAAAACCAGCTGCGAAATTTCAATTTTATCCTTTTAGAGTACTTTTAATAATATAAATTCACAATTAAAATAAGGGTATACTCGGTATTTCACATCAAATTGGATAAGCTAGAGGTTTGTTTCTTATTTATATTTTCTAGTTTTTGGGCATAAATTTAGCCGGAATTGGTGTAAATGAAAACAAGCATATGGTTGGGCGGCCTGTAAGTTTATTTCAATAAATGAGTGGCCTATATTTTAAAAGTTAAAAATGTGGGTGGCCTCCACATATATTATCCCATAATTAAATTAAGATAAATTACATCGTTTGTCCTTGTGGTTTGGCCATTATAACATCGCAAGTCCTTCTACTTTCATTTTTGCATGGTCGATCTTTATAATGAGTTTTGTAACATCATTCGTCCTTAGCAATTACATCATTCGTCCCTGTGGTTTGGCCTTAATAACCTCGCAAGTCCCTCTACTTTCATTTTTGCATGGTCGATCCTTATAATGAAGTTTTGTGACATCATTCCTCCTTATCAATTACATCATTCGTCCCTGTGGTTTGGCCTTAATAACGTCGCAAGTCCCTAGGCTGTTAATGATAAGGACGAATGGTGTTACAAAACTTCATTATAAGGACCGATCATGCAAAAATAAAAATCAAGGGACTTGCGATGTTATTATAGCCAAACCACTGGGATGAACGGTGTAATTTACTCTTAAAATTAACTTATAATTTGTAAAGTGATCAGTTTATCTTTCAAATCCATACGAATCGAGTTTGACACTTTTGTAACATCTATCGACTACGTGACAAATGTATGTGGCATATCAACAAGGAATTTAAATGGATTCTTGATTGTTCATGTGATATGTCATTTTCTTGTTCTTTATGAAAATAGTATTGAACAAATAAAGGAATCTAAGCCTAGAACCCACTCAAATTTTATTTTAAATATAAACAATCTGCATGGAAAATTACTGTTCAATGAACACTGATTTTCGTTGGTAAAATGGGAAAAATGGTCCATGCGGTCCATCGATTAATTACACAAACAGTCTCAAAAGATTTGCAAAAATCGTCCCTGAGGTTAAAACTTTGGTTACAAAAACAATCACTCTTTTAAATCTAAGGAATGTCTGCGTAACATAAAGTTACATAAATAGTCCTTAAAAGTTACCTTACTTAACGAATAACATCCTTAAGTGAAAAGTTACATACTAATTTACATTCTTAATTTACGAAAACGTTCATAGATTCAAATTTTAATCATACATCTTCTTTCGTTTTCTAAGTTTACGTAAAATACTTTTAACCCTGGTTCAAATTTAATTGTATTCTCCTTTCGTTTTTTAAAGTATACATAATACTTTAAAAAAAAAAAAAAAAAATGTAAAAATATTAGTTACTTCGGTATAAACAAATTTTACAAGTTTTTGCTCGTTTAAAAGTAATTTAAGGTATTTGTCAAAATAATTTATATTACGAAAGAAAATACTCAGTTAAAACACAAAATATAACGAAGCATTATTACGAACCGAAAGAGAGAAATAATGGGTTGAAGAAAGGCACACATTTAGAGGCTAGAAGGCACACTTTTGAGGTGTTGGTGTTGCTACCGTTCAAAATTCGCAATGTTCGTTTACAACATTCTTAAGCATATATTTGGTGCCACTTTAAGGAGTCGGTGTCATAAATGTTTTTTTTTTTTTTTTTTGTTTTTTTTTTTTGACAAGGCCATGTCATAAATGATTAATCACAGGATGTTTGGCGACAGGTGCAGTAAGTCAGTAGCAAATAACCAGTAAGCTGTAGCCAGTAAGTAGTAGCAGTATCAGTAAGCATTAGTTGCTTGTTTAAAAAACGTGTTTGGTAACGTAGCTGTAGTTGTAATTATAAAATGTAAAATTACGTAAAAGGGCATATACTTATGAATGAATGTTATTTTTTAAGGGTAAATTGGTAATATTAAAAGTAAACGCTAGCGGTATATTGGAAAGCTTCTTTAAGAAGCATTAAGATTGCAAGCTTTTGAGGTGTTGTTAAACGCTAGCAGCAGTGTTGCCAAACAAGCGTTAAGACTGGAACGCTTGTCGCTTGTCGCTTACCGCTCTTAAACGCTTCCAAAAAGGTGTTGCCAAACATGACCAACATCATCAAAAGTGTATGTGTTGTCTCGTATAATTTTTCTCACAAAATTATTATTGGTTACCTCAAGTTAGTAACCAGGAAAAATCGTATTTATCAGTTCGGTTGAGATTTCTAAAAAAATATGGCTGAACCAGACCGTGTACACTCTCAATCTTTCTCATATGAAGTAAAACTCTATATTAGTCAGCAACTCGATCTTTGTCATTCGAGTGTTCGTATGGCTCGTACATAGCATGTTAACCTTGACTTCTTAAGTGAAGGAGATCAAGCCTCGCAAGAGACAAGTGTGTTGTCTGTTTGGCCACATAGAAAAGTGACTTTTGATGATTTGAAAAGACATGTTTATGTTGTGACAGATCCTAAGTATTTGTTAGATGTATTTAGTTCATGTTTTGTTAATTTAGAGTATACCGGTCTGAATTTGAATATACTATGATATATCCCAAGTACAAATGAAATCTTTGGATGAATGAACATTCATGAAGTTATCTTCTGAGTTTATCAGACTAATCACATCATTTTCAGAGGCAGAACACAGTAAGTGAAGCCTCAGAACCTGAAAGAAGATGATAAAGTCAGTGAGTGATGACAATAAATCACTGACTCCCATTGCTCTTCTCAACAATCAAAGAGAATTTGAACTAAGATATTTAGGAAAAATATCTAAGTATACAAAAGTTTAGGCGAAAACTCTTTTGGAAAGATAAGTAAAAAACATTTAAGTTGAGTTATTTAAAAAACCAAACATTCCTCACATACCAAGGGACTCATCCCCACCATCCATCTAAAAAGAAATCAATGGTTGAGATTAAAAGCATTTAATATTTCACCCATTTTTTATAATTTAATTATCTCTTAAACCGTTAATCGTTAAGCGAAAATAATTATACCATCGCGATGAGCATTTAATTATCTTTCTATAGATATGCATTGTGATATACTTTCGACAAAAAAAATTTTTTCGTTTTTTTCACGTTTTTTTTCGTGGCCGAAAAATATCATATGTGATATATCATATATGATATTACATATCATATATGATATATCATATATGATATTGCATATCATATATGATATGTAATATCATATATGATATATCATATGTGATTTTTTCGGCCACGAAAAAAAACGTGAAAAAAACGAAAATTTTTTTTTTTGTCGAAAGTATATCACAATGCATATCTATAGAAAGATAATTAAATGCTCGTCGTAACGGTATATTTTTTTTCGCTTAACGATTAACGGTTTGAAAGATATTAATATTTGAAAAAAGAGGATAAAAGTGGGTTTTTAAAATTGTTAGGATTAATCTCATCTATTAGATCAAATAAAGATGGAGGGAAGATGAATTGTGGAGATTAGTCCCTTGGTATGTAAAAAATATTTGGTTGAGGAGATGATCATACTTTGTCGTTCAACTAAGATTGTTGTTCTGCGATAATTTTTATAAATTTTGGATTTATTCAAATAAGAATATAAACGTTATCATTATTTTATCAAACAATTTTGTAACCAACTAAAATGGAACAACAGTTCACTAGTGTCATATGTAAGGTTTGTTTGGTCGGAAGTTGTCTAAAGAAAAACATTGTTACATTATATGTATTATTATTTGATGACCAAATGAGTTTCTTAATCATGATAATTGTAATTTGTCTAAAGAATAAACATTGTTAGGTTATATGTATTCTTAAATAATGAGTGAATGAGTTTATTAATCATGATGATTATGAATTATGATTTCTTTATAGACTAACTAAAGTTTTAAAAACGTGTGTTATAGTCAGCTTCCAACGACATATACGTGTAGTTCTGTCATAAGTAACTAATAAAACCTCAAAAATTCGCACAAGTTCGAGTAGTTTATTATTTCATGATAAGTACTATGATCAACAAATATATTGATCATTTCAAACATAACTTTTAGTACGATGATTAAATAGCTAATAATGCAGTCATTTAGGAAATTATGTTTATAGCATCTAAAACTAAAAGCAATCATATATATCCTTTGTATCTTCTATATGAACTGTAACACTTTGAAGTCATAAATTCTTCATAACAACGAACAGCTTTTCAGAGTTTTTAAGGTTCCATGAAACGGACAAACATGTCATCTACCGAAAAATGCACTTATACATATGCGAGAAACATTCGGACTCCTAGCTAACCCAAAATATTGAGTTGGTTACGATCATTTAAGCCTTAGACTAACTAAAGCATTTGAAACTTTGAGTCGATTTGGAAATGCTGGTGCGCACGTGGTCACTACAAAAACCTGACATGCTTATAATGAAAGTCAGGACTGAGCCTTAATTTGGTCTGGTTTCAAATTTGAATGGTATTTTACGATTATTATTCTTCAAAATAAGTGCAAATAGAATAGTTAAGCAATACCTCAACTAACATGGAAAAATGGGAATCATGAGTACGTTTGGCTCGGCCGATATCAAAAAAGAAAAATACAACCTTAAAAAGCGACATCATTGTGCTACCTTCATCACTAACCGGTTGACTTTGTTCTCGCACTCACTAAGGTGCAGATGTAGCAGCTAATAGCCACATGTTGGTTCATCATTTCTGGGTACATGGTTTTCAAACTTTGTCGACTGATAAGTGATTTTGAAACAACCGCCACACAGATTCAAACTAGGTAAGACTCTCACTTTTTAGACAGTTGACGTGACTATTTCAAGATTGTTTACACCTAACAGATATTGAACCTGGGACCTCACACATATTTGTATGATAGTCACGAGACTTTTGTTACTAGAGCGGTTATGTTGGCTCATCTTTTGATTATGTTACTAGGTTACTCCGAGCGGTTATGTTGGCTCATCTTTTAAGTATTTGTTGAAAGAGAGGATTTATTAGCGCGGTTTAAAAATCGGCCTGGTTGATGGAAAAGAATACTTACGACCTAAGTTGTACCACGGGCACAAAATCGTTATGCTCGTATGAGAATACGAAGTAAGAAAAACTAGTTGATAATGTCAATCAATTCTTCGTTTCTGCATAATAATGTTTGTTGCCTCATGTAGGCATTACGTATGCCAATTATTTTTCCTAGTATTCGTGTCTACCGTTTGACTTTCCTATCATTTTGTATGTAATTTCATGTCGACAACAGAACCCAAAACTATAACTTTTATGATTTTTCTCTTCTTTTTGAATAATGGTTTACCGTGTGTACATTGAACTGAGATTAGGTAGACGAATTGCACTTTAATAGAATAATAATACATAAAATCTCGTTTTTAATGTTTTCTAAAGACCTTATAATCATACTACCTCCGTCCCAAAATATAAGTCCACTTTGACTTTTTGAATTGAACTTTGACCGTAAATATTTTTGTTTGTATTATATATCACTTGATGAAAATTATACCAAATGAAAATACATATAAAACACTATCCATTTATATATATTGCATCAAGTATGATATAATACGAACAAAAATATTTAAAGTCAAAGTTTGATTCAAAAAGTCAAACTGGACTTATAATTTGGGACGGAGGGAGTATTTGTTATTCATAATGTTCTCATTTAAGAAGATTTTATTTTAAAATGGTTATGATTATGCGCATCATCTCCTTATCATTAGATTTTGGTCAATCATTTAACTTTTTTGTTTAGTTTCTGTTAACCTTTATTTTAAAGGTTATTAGGAATATGCACATGTTCATTAACACAAAAGATGAAGTATTTTGATTAGTATAATCTTGCCTGGCTCAAACAAGGCCGACAATATCCGTCTAGTGTGCCTTGATCCAATCAAACAATAACAAATAGCAATACTCATTTAGCACAAACTAGGGCTGAGCAAACGGACCGGATGGACCGGACCGACCGACAAAACCGACCGGACCGGACCGAACCGGACCGGACCGGCCACATTCGGTCCGGTCCTCGGTCTAAGCTTTTTTGCTAATTCGGTCCTCGGTCCGGTCGGTCCGGTCCGGTCCGGTCCGGACCGACCAAAAACCCGAAAAAACTTGCCAAATCTTGCCTAATTGGACCGGACCGACNGCAAATACTTACAGACTTGCAAGTTTAGCTTGGGTAGGCTTATTATCAAAAGTTTGGCCCATAGTCACCACAATTTCCAAATTTTTGGCCACTTAGTTATGAAGCCCATTATACTTATATGTTTAGCTAGATGTAGCCCATTATCAAATTTTGGGGTAAATGTCATCACATTTCCCATTTTTGGCCATAAATACAGTGATTACAGTCTCATAAAAGCAATAACAATAAAAGGAAGCAAACAATGGGTTTTTGGTCTATCCGCAATTCAGAATCTATGTTAAGGTTACAAAAGTGTGATTTGTATGTGATGTGAAGATGTGAATTTGTATTCCAAATAATAATAATAATAATAATAATAATAATAATAATAAGCATGCAAGATGCAACCGTAACCAAATGGCTTGTAAATACGATTGAAAGCAATCATTTAACATGAATCAAAGCTTGTAATAAGATTTTTCAGCATTCGGCAACAAATTCCTTGTATCTTCAAATCCCATGCATTAGCATGTAATTTTCATTTCTAATCGTTGTCCACTTTGAATGTTCTACTCTAATTAAACACACATCTCATTTTGATATGTATCGATCAAGGAAACCAAATTTTAAGGCATGTACACATATTTTGCTCATATAGATTCTTCATTCCCATTGCGAATTACGTTTCTTTACACTAAACAGATTTTCAATATCTCAAATGATCATTTTTTTATTTTTTATTTATTTATTTATTATTATTTTTTTATTTTATTTTTGTTGTGAAAGGAGAAATATTATTAATCACAAAAAGTATACAAGACTCTTGTAAGCTAACATGGACATGTCCAATGTTTTTACCCAGAGCTTGTTACAAATAAAACTTGACAAAACAAGTATTCTATATCCTAATTCTATTCAGTTATACTGAAACAAACTATGACATGAACTAGAATTCACAGTATACTAAACAAACATTTCACTCTATTTTGCTCTTGATCCTTTTAATCTGCATATTCCATTTCCTTTCAACAGCTTTAACAGAATTAATATCTTTTACCACAAAATTCATCAATTTCCATTTAATGCAATCCATAGTAATCTGCACTAAAGCATCCACATTCCTTAAGCAGTTGTCAAATATCCTTGTGTTTCTCTCTTGCCATACAAAATATATAGTTGCACCAAGCACCAATCTTCTAATAATGCTCCATATATTTCTGTTGGCTTTTAAGGATGAGAGCTCTTCAATAATGTTTTCCATTTTGTCTAAGAACTGTTTGTCCATAAATTTATGTATTTCTTTCCACATTTGGTTAGTATAAGGGCACAAGAAGAATAAGTGTTCATGGGAGTCGAGACACTGTTTGCAGAAGACACATTTCATATCACCATTGGAATTCCATACTGCAATCCTATCCTGTGTCATCAGTCTACCTCAAATGATCATTTACCAATTTAACATCTATGTACTATAAATCAATAAGGAGTTTCTTGAGAAGAATAATACTTGCATCTACGCTATACTATATTTAGAAAGAAATAAACGAAAGATTATTTGGCAACAAGCATCAGAATGCATAAATTATATTGTAAACTATCAAAGAATCTATAAGGATGCAGCTTATGGGCTTAAGAGTGATAAAGTCTTCTCAAGTCATCAAAGTTGCTAAGGAATGAGATGTGAAATTCAAGTTCAGTATAAATGATGACTTCCTTTGGCGGTCTCTTGTACTTATGTGTGAGGATGTAGCTACATATGATACGATTACAAGTTGTCGTCTTGTGAAGGGAAATGTAGTTTATGTAACAGTTGGATGATGCCTCGTTTTGGTTAGTTTACATAGTCTTATGTGAGGTATCAAGTTTGCTAACATTTGACTACGTGAAACTGACATTGATGGGAAATGTAGTCTAATTGTTACTGCTTATCCTGTGAAGTTTATCAATTTTGTGGTTAATATAATTCACCCTTTAAAAAAAACATTAAATAACATAAAGTAGACAAACGCAAAGTAAAATAAATTCAATCAATTATGATATGTTAACACGACACGAATAATAGTTATTCAATTCGGATTATTCCGGTTTTAAAGATGACAAAACATGTTGATATCCGACTCTAATTAAGGTTTAAACTATTCACATTTCGAGTTATTCGGGTACATGCCCCTTCTTGTTATTCTCATCATGTTCGTGAACAATGTTTTAAAATCCGGTTTTATTCAGCGTCATCTAGTGGTTTGTTCTCACTTTCAATTACATTGTTCAACTGACGGGGTCAACTTGAATCTTATGACGTGATGTAATGGAGGGTAAGGGCTCGCCCTCACCACCACCCATCATGCGCCACCACCATTGTGGCTGCCCCATGTCACGCGCGACCAAGGAAAAAAAAGAGAGGAAGTGGTGGCCTGGTGGGGTGCTCACCTCTTGGGTACGAGCATTTTGTGGGGCCCCCACTACAAACGGTCACATTATAAAATAAAAAAATAAATAAAATTTAAACTTTACTATTTTATTTACCTATTACTTATAAATACCTCATACCACATCATTTTTATACACAATTTCAAACATAATCTTTCTCAAGAAGTACACAACTTAAAAAAAATATTTATCATTCTTCATTATCCAAATGAATTCTGAAACATTCATCAGACTCAACGGAAGAAGAAGTTATGAGTAAGAACTTGACTTTTTGTAATAAAGCGTTGTCGCTATTAAGAATAAATGAACGTGAAAGGCAGCGACTGACGAGAAGCATCGTAAATAGAATCGCTACAGTGCTAATGATTGTTTAGTTGCCGCCTATTTTAGTGCACATCCGATGTATGATCCATATCATTTCCGAAAGAGGTTTCAAATGAATCAAGAGCTATTCACAATCATAGTTGAAGAAGTAACTGATCATTGAGCATACTTTCGTAATAATACTGATTGTACCGGAAGAAAAGGCATTTCGACTTTTATGAAGTGCACCTCCGCAATTCGTCAATTGGCATACGGCACCGTTCCTAATGCCCTTGATGAATATTTGCAAACGGGTGCAACAACTTCTCTTGATTATTTTGTATGTATGTTATGGAAATTTTTGGAGCAGGGTATTTGCGAAAACCTACTTACACTGATTTTGAAAGCTATATCGGTTTCACGATGAAAAGCACGGGTTTTCGGGAATATTAGAAAGCCTTGGTTGTACAGAGTAACGCATATAAAGGGCAATATTGTAGACGGGATCATGGTCCGAATCCATTCATTTTGCTGAAAGTTGTTGCGTCACAAGACTTATGTATACGACATGCTTTCTTTGGTGTTTCTAGGGCGAACAAAGACATCAACATTATACATCAATCGCCTATATCCAGCGATCTCAAAGACAGAAAAACCAGAGGTACCTTTTGTGGCTAGCGACTTAACTTACAGATGGGGATATTATCTTTTCGACCAAATATATCCAGAATGGTGACAATTTTTAAGTCGATTTCAAATCCAGGTGATGACGACCACAAGCAAATACGGTATAAGTGAATGCATGAAGCGACAAATAAAGATGTGGAATGAGCGTTTGGTGTTCTCAAGAAAAAAATGGGCTATAATAGCCAATCCCGAATGATCATTGCATTTGGAAAGAATAACGAATATTATGTATACATGCATCATATAATCATATTACATAATATGATTAAAACACAAAGGGAAGACGATATCTCCTGACCGGTATCTGGAGGAAGCAAATCAACCGAACGACTTTTACGATCCAATGAACAAGGACTACAAGTTATTAGACAAATCAAATCGTCACAAGCACATCAAAACCTCCGTTCCAATTTGGTCGAACACCTTTCTCGTGAAGCTCAATTTAAGTTTTTAATTTTTAATGTAATGTTTTTAATTATGATTTAAAAATTTAATTTAATTTTTAATTAAATTTGTTCAAAAAAATAGGTTTGAAAGTGAGAAGAATGGTGACCATTAAAGTCGAAAGTGAGAAGAGTGATGATGTTCTAATTAATGATGTGTCGCTGACGTGGAAATAACAGCAGCAGCTACTATAAGTGTCTAGCACTCAAAAAAACACGTTTCATGAAGCACCACTTTTGTCTAGGTTGTAACACCTTTATCCACGTGGCCGACATCCAACCAATCCTCGACCGCCATTCAATCTTTGTCCTTGTCTTTACAAACAAACAAAATGAAATAAAGTTTTTGGGATCTATTCATTTTGCCCCATTATTCTTAACTTTTCTTTTGTTTTTATAAAAAATAAAAAACAAAAAATTTTGATGCGGGTTTGAAGAGCTGTTCTTCATCCATCAGATCCTGTTTTTCTTCATCTCCCTTAAATGGTAATCAACAATAAAACCTTGTTTTTGTTCTTATTAAATTTTGCAATTTTGATGTTTATTAATTGATTCATGTTTGTTGCTTTTGTGTTATGTGTTTATAGTTTTGTTAAGGGTTAAAAAGTTGGGGGTTTATGATTTTGGGAGTGTTTGGGATTGCTTTTAGATGCTTATAGGGGTGTTTGTTTAAGTTCATATTTGAGCTTATGTGGTTTCGGCTTATGTTTCGTGAGACCATTTTTTCTTTGGCTTACTAAACTTAAAATTGAGATTACTTCCCGTATTTTCAGGTTACTGAACGCATATTTTTGGATAGTTAAGTAACATACACGTCGTGTTTTTACAAGTTCAGTGATGTTTACGTATATTTTTTATAAGTTAGTGACCCCAAAATGTCATGTTTCATAAATTCAGTAACCCAAATGAACAAAATTAAAGTTCGTTACCTTAGGCACACTTTTTTGGAAAGTTTAGTGACATATTTGTGTATTAACCCTATATAAGTTTGTTATGTCATAATAAGTTTATATAAGGCCACACATTTCAAACTAAGCCAAAAAAAAAAAAAAAAAAAAAAAAAAAAAAAAAAAAAAAAAAAAAAAAAAAAAAAAAAAAAAAAAAAAAAAAAAAAAAAAAAAAAAAAAAAAAAAANTCCCAACTATTACCAAAGTTGATAATACAAGCTCTTAGCATATCTTCCAAGGTTTGAATGGTTCTTTCGCTTTGGCCATCGGTTTGTGGATGATAGGCAGTACTCATATCCCGTTGAGTTCCTAAAGCTCTCTGGAGTGACTGCCAGAAATTAGAAGTAAATCTGCTAATCTGCTATCCCTATCTGAGATAATCGAGATTGGCACTCCATGTCTAGAAACTATTTCTTTGATGTAAAACTTAGTCAGCTTCTCCAAACTATAAGCTTAAACAAATACTTTTTTTTTTTTTTTTTTTTTAAATTACTATAAACAGTATTGTTTATGTCTCAAAATAATTATGCACAATGTGCAACACTAAGTTTAAGGATGGAGTAATTATTAGTTATTACACTGTATTTGTTAGTCAAATGTTAAATTGTCCTTAAAAAACACACATTTACAATGAATGCGATATTGAGAGCGAGTATAAGTAAGGGTATATTCGAAAACTTGGTAAAATATTTGTAAGTGAACATTTATTTTGGGACCAAGGGAGTAGCTGTTAGTGATTTACTGAAATAGTAGTTCATTACACGAGGTAAATGGTTATCATTTTCTTTGAACCATAAAGTAAATATACAGTTTTCCCTGTTTGAGGCCGAGTTAGAATCAGTGACGATACCGTCTCCCAATTTGTTTGAAGTAACTACAGCTGATACTTTCTTGGCCAAATTCTCAATCAAGTGGCAGTGTTCAGGTCTCTGTTTGTCCTAGCACAATTACACAATAATTGCTCCATCAATTTAGGGGGTGTTTGGGTTAGCTTGTTTCGGCGGCTTAGGGGCTTATTTGGATTTGGAAAAGCTTATAAGCCGGAAAAAGTGAGCTTATGAGCTTTTCCAAATACTAATGAACCCATTAATGGAAAGTATAAACTGATGAGCATTAGGATTGTTCAAGTATCCTTAGTGGATGAACAATGTAAAAGTTGTATGTTGCGAGTTAATGTCCTCGTTATGTTTCATACTAGTAAGCTGTGAACATTTTGGTTATATAAGGGTTGATGGGAATTTTCAGTAGTGTCAATGGGTCTGTTAGTATGGATGGCTTATAAGTCCTCACTTAAAAAGGGATCAAACAGCAATGAAAGTTTCTTAGCTTTCAAAACATGTTAATAGGCTTGTATTACATAGTGAAGATTTCTCTCATGAACACTTAAACAGTGGTAACGCATAAACAGTGGTAACACGTAAACATGTCACTAAAGGCTTAATTTTGAAAAATACTCAGATGTAGATATCATTGGGTAGTCATTAGTCGTTACATTATAATTTTGTCTATGGCTAGATGTTATAGTGACGTAAAGTGTTGAACAAGAACTCTTAAAAGAACCCGAACTAAAGTTTTGCCAAAATTTTCAAATTGAATGCTTAATAATGATACTAGATGGTAAGAAACTAAACAAATGATCTTATAATTGTTAGGCAAATGGTTATGACAACAATTTGGAATTTAGGATGCCAGATTCCTTTTCTTGCATAATTTTTGTGTGAAATTTACGTATACATGTCTTACGTAAGAGTTCTGTCAACAACAGTGGGCATATATAAGTTGACGAGCCACACGGATGTGTGTTCGTTTTCTGCAACTATCATTGTGGGTGATTCATCACCGACTCTAACACTTGTTATGTCACAGAAAACAACATCTCAATTTAAAATATTAAGTACAGCGGAATTTATTTGCTTACTTACAAGATCTCCTTTATTTCACAGGACTCTTTCACCCTATCCGTGGAGGGAGCTTCATGGTCTGATGATGAGCCTGATACTAACTGTAAGGGAACTGGAGTTTTCCTTCCGAACTTGGAAATCATCGAGACCGTTCACAATCACGAAGAACCACCGATCTCGATTGATATCCTCCCTGACGAGATGCATGAAAGAATCCTATCATGTCTCCCGTTATCCGTCATATTTAAAGCCTCTTGTGTGAGTAAAAAATGGAATCGAATTATCCACTCAAGACAATTCACCTTAAAAGATGCAATCTTTTTGTCTGAAAAAACATGGTATTTCATGTTCACGAGCTCGATCGAGCCGGTTGGTTATCTTTATGACTCGGGTATGAGAAAATGGTACAACTTTGAGCTCCCGTTCATGGTTCACCACACGTGGAACATTGCACCATCTTGTGGTCTTGTATGCTTCATGGACGATGAAACCAACAAAGAATTGCACATTTGTAATCCCATAACTCGGGAATACGAAACTCTCAGTACCCCACCGAGCACAGGTTTCCCAGTGTACAGCGCCTTGGCGTTCTCTGTTGACCAGTTAAAGTCAAAATACACCATCTCTGTCATTCGGTCAATGCAAGCTTCTGAAGATTTCTTGCTATGGAATGTTTCTTTTCACATTTACAATTCAATAGAAAAGACATGGTTACCTCCTGTGCTGAGTTCTATGCAAGGGTGGAGACCGGGAAATGTTAGTGCAATATGTGATAACGTTTTGTACATTTTGGTCTTCTGTACACGGCCAAACGAATATCAGAACTTTCATGGTCTGATTAGTTACAATCTTGATGATACTGAAGCTTCAGTTGGGGTTTTAAGGGAAGATTCAGTA
Organism: Artemisia annua; assembly: GCA_014162995.1. Classification (NCBI taxonomy): domain Eukaryota; kingdom Viridiplantae; phylum Streptophyta; class Magnoliopsida; order Asterales; family Asteraceae; genus Artemisia; species Artemisia annua. The sequence continues at coordinate 242,787 of LBNU01020694.1, read as the reverse complement.
ATTCCAGCACCATGTGCGCTTACTTGCGGGAGGCTAATGGAAGTCCAAAGAAAGCTAGTGCTTGTTGGAGGTATAGGAAGACCCGACAGACCAGGGGTAATAAAGGGAATTGGTATCTGGGTTCTTGACGGGAGGGAGTGGACTGAAATTACAAGAATGCCCAACAAGTATGTTCACGGATTTGGGGAATTGGATGATGTTTTTGCTAGCAGCGGGGGCGGTGATCTAATATATATCCAAAGTTATGGAGGAACAGCTTTGCTTGTATACGATATGAGTATGAGACAGTGGTCCTGGTCTCAGAAGTGTGTGATGCATAAGAAGTTTCCGCTTGAAATCTTTTCTGGATTTTGCTTTGAACCCCGGCTTCACTTCATGTAGTCATCAAGGTCCGGGTTTATGATGTTTTCCTTTGCTAACTAGAAATGGTATTTTGTTAGAATCAGGTTTCTGTTTATCTTTTTGTTTGGGTATCTGAAATCTTGAATTTTGCATCCATCTTATACATGATCTAATGTGGGAAAACATATGCATTTTGGTTGGTTTTAACTTTTAATGATATGAAATATTTGTCATCTTGTTCTTTTGGTTGGGATTCATCTTTGGTGGAGACCATTTGTGACTTGAGAAATCATTCAATTTTAAGGCCTGCGAGTTAGGCTGGTCCTGGGGGGCTTTACTCTGTCCAGAGCTAATTTAGACCTTGTCGAAATAGATCTTTCTGGGTTGGTTGACCAGCAGTTTTGGCCCGTGATACTTATTCTAGCACTTACGGTAACTTAGGATGTCAAACTTCTAAAATAAAATTCAAATGTGTTAAATATCATTGTTTGCTAATGAAAATAAAATAATGCTATCATTGAGCCATTGCAGGAATGTTATCAGTCAAGTTCAGTAGACCGTTTAAAAGAACTTCGTAGAAATAGATGCCGAGTTCGATCAACTCTTGATTAAAGGTCTGTAATATGTGCTTATTGCCTGTTTCTTGATCTTTTGATCTTTCGAGAAATGGTCAGTCGACACGAAAAAAGGTTAAACCTTTGTTGTGGAAAATATAATATAACCCTGAGTAGTATTGATAGTCACATCATGTGTAACAAATTGTCAAGATAATCCATCAACACAAATCTTTGAATATTGTAAAAAGCAAGAATGGAATTATTGATTATACCAAACTTCCTTTTCAATTTATATAAAGAGACAACACATAAGAATGAACCCCACATCACCATAATATAAAACCAACATGGGGGCCTTCTACAATGAAAACCAAAGGGTCCACTGAAATGATGCTTTCACATTTCCAGTGCACACTCACTGTTCAAGAACACAAATATAGAAGAAAAAGCAAAACAATCATGAAAAATTAACATTCAAATTCAAACTAAATATATATATAAAAAAAAGTTTTTAAAAAAAAGTCTAGAGAGAGAAAAGTTGGTGGTGGGTAGTGATTAAACTTTTTTTTATTAAAAAAAAGTAGTATGAAAAGTGAGGAGGAGCCACAAGCAAAAAAGCAGCAAAATATAGGGGAAAAGGTGTGGAAAATAGCAGGCAAAAGAGGTGGACATATCACACCTGTTTTACCATTTCCTGTGCAACTTAGCAGCAGCAACACTAGTGGTAATTTGTGTTTGACAGTATCTTTGCCTCTTGGTGCTTCTGCTAGACAAGTAGGTGCTACTGTTTGGGAGCTTCATCAGTACAACTTACCTTTTGCTAAAATTATGCACAACACTGGTGGTGGTGGTGGTGGAGGTAGTAGGAGGAACCATAGGTATCTGCAGCTTAATAACCATCATAATCACCATCATCATCATAGGCAGCATCTTCTTGAAGATAGCCATGATCCTGCCCCTGCTACCCCTGACTTGGTAACTTTTTCTTGATGTTTTTGTATTGTTTTATAAAATCTTGAATATATATTGTCATTTTGTGATGGTATGTTAATACTTGTTGATGGATCTGATATGCATATTATGAATTTTGTTGTTATTTTATTAACATAAGAATTAATGGAGTGGGTGGTGGTAGGGGTCTGTTTTTTTTTAATGAAACATTGAAACTTCAAGTGTCTATTAGTTATTAAAGATTGTTCTTTGGATGACATTTATTCACTATTCAATTATGAATCTTGCCATTAAGATAATTAATTCTAGTCTATTCATTTTAGAGCTTAAGTGTATTGGTACCATAGATCATTGGAATGCATCGAAATAGAAAATTTGGTTCATTTATGTCGCCCAGAACAATCGGCGGCTCTTGTTGAGTTCACATACTTGATTACTGGATTTTTCTCATAAAGTTGTTAAACTCTCATTTGAAGATGTTCTTGATCATTGTTTCATAATGGTTGCAGTAGTACCATTGAGATTTGATTGACACTTTGAATAAGTGGAAACTGATCGTAAAGTTGCTAACTTTTATTTCAATTAGGGGATTCTTGAATAATGTTTCGTAATGATTGCACTAGTACCATCAAATAAGTGACATTTCATCATAATGTTAACTTTGATTTGAAATATGTGTTCATGATCAATGTTTCATAAAGGTTAAAATAGTACCATCGAGATTCCGTGATAAAAGCTAATGTTGAGTTTGGCTTCTATTCTTTACCCATCAAGGTAATAATGTAAATTTAATTTTTGATTAATGCAGGGGAGTGCTAGTAGTTTAAGAAGACATGTTGCAGCATCACTGATGCAACATCACCGGACAGTTCAAAGGAATCATGAAGCTGTACGAGCTGTCTCACCTGCAAGTTATGGTAGTAGTTCCATGGAGGTATCAAATCATCTTACTCCATTCGTTGCTAGAATGAAATTGCGCTAACCTTTTTTTGGTCAATTTGGTCATTTTTAGAATCCATATGGTTACAGAATAGTATAAATTAACATGAAAAACATAGATGATGTTAAATCACGTAGACTGCTAAGCGAAAGAAATAAAACTTATGTTCAAAATGAAAATAAAATCCAGTTTATTTTGAGCTTAAATTTAGCTGGTATGACCGGTGCTCAATTATCTCATAGGTATAGCAGTATACCTTTGACCGTGTTTACTCTCGTTTCATCCTACCACATAATGTTCCAAAATTAATTGACCTTTCATTCTCAGGGTCTATAAGTGTCGTAGATTTAATATGGATTCCGAATAAAACTGCTGTCTTTCCTCTGATATATATATAAATCCGTGGCAATTATGGATCCATACCATAGTGACCAAATGTTTGACTTTCTATGGTCAACAGGTTAAGAATCTACAATTGTCAAACTCACAAGGGCTAATACCAAATTAAAGCATCATACTTGTCAAAAAAAGCTCTTTTGAGTAGCGAACTTTTTTTTTCCTCATTGGTGTACTAAACTTGCATTTTATTGCCAAAAATACGTACTTTGGACATTTTTGCCCCTCAAGTTATTAAAAAGTCAGGGGCAAAAATGTCATAAAAAGGTCAGAAAATAGTACAAAGTACGTATTTTTGGCAATAAAATGCAAGTTTAGGGAAAAAAAAAAGTTCGCTACTCAAAACAGCTTTTTTTGGACAAGTATGATGCTTTAATTTGGTATTAGGCCAACTCACAAAATCACAGATTTGTATAGTACTAAAAGGCAAACCAGCAGGCACTGTAAATCTACAAAAACTACATAGCAGTGATGAAAGATGCACGTTCAAAACAAAATTATAATCTACCTGAAACCTGATATAGATTGTAAAACTTGTCGGTTTGACCGTTGAATAATTTCTTGATAGGTAGCACCTTATAATCCTGCTGTTACTCCTACAAGTTCTATAGAATTTAGAGGAGCAAATGGTGAGACAAGCTACAGCCTCAAAACATCTACAGAGCTTCTCAAAGTTTTGAACAGAATTTGGAGCCTTGAAGAGCAACACGCCGCCAATATATCCCTCGTTAGAGCTTTAAAACGTGAGCTAGACATGTCACGAGCCAAGATTAAAGAACTCGCTCGTGACCGGCAATCTGATCGACATGAGATGGAACACTTGATGAAACAAATCACCGAAGATAAACAGGGTCATGCCAATGCTGCCATACAATCTGTGAGAGACGAGCTTGAGGATGAGAGGAAGTTAAGGAAACGGTCAGAGACACTTCATAGAAAACTGGCCCGTGAACTTTATGAGACGAAAACCTCCCTCACAAATGCTTTGAAAGACTTGGAAAAAGAGAGGAGATCGAGGGTTCTGTTGGAAGATCTCTGTGATGAGTTTGCTTGGGAGATTAAAAACTATGAACAAGAAATGCATTCTTTGAAACATATAAATCCTGATAAAGGTAATGGTTCAAATCACAAAGCTGCTCGAGATGGAATGATCCTTCATATATCAGAATCTTGGCTTGATGAACGAATGCAAACCAAGCAAGAGACAAAGACTACAAAGAAAACTGTAGTAGATAAGTTGACCTCGGAAATTGAGGCTTTTCTTGAAGCCAAACGAAAGGGCACACAGAAATCAGGGCCAGCATCAGTGGTGGGACCAACAGCTCGACGTCGGCATTCCCTTGAGTCCATCCCTATAAATTTGGCTGCTAGTGCTCCTCCCGATGATGGTGATGACGATGTTTCTTCTGGTGGCAGTGATTCACCTTGTTTTGAGCTAGATAAACCTGTAGCCCGTGTCGATGACGACACTGTAAATAAAACAACAAAACCGGATCATGGTAAGAAAAAACTTGCATCACAGGGAACAGGAAAAGGGCGCGAGTCATCTAGCTTGCAGGTGAAGTTTGAAGAAAAAATGGCTCAAGCGATATTAGGTGAAGAAAATCACACGGAAATAACAGAGAACGAGGTTGGTTTAAACTCAAAATATTTGGACAGTCTACTAAAAAACCACTATATGCAATCGGGAAGTGAATTTGATGACTCGGTTAATAAACCCATGTGGAAAAGCCATCCGAGCCCTGTTCGAGGATGGACCACAAGGCTACCGATGGAAGATCTCGAGATATCTGAGTCGTCATCAAAAGTTCCACCCGAATCAAAAGAGCAAACATCATTAAAGTCAAAGCTACTTGAAGCAAGAACAAGGGGTCAAAGATCAAGCTCTCGTGCAAAAAAGTAACGAGGTCTTGCTCTAAACTTTTTTTTTTTAGCTTGTGTGCATAGTCGATATATTGTTGTTACATGTCTTTCGAGTTTCAATATTGTATCACTTCAAAGAGAGGCTTTTTGAATATCAGAATATATTTAAATTCCTAACAACATATGTTTAAATGGTCAAGTAGATCAAGCAATCCTGAAAACATAAGAAAATTGGCCTTTTCTTGGATTATCTTCCATTATTGACAGTGTTCTTTCATCCAAATCAATCACAGCAGTACATAGTGTGTAAAGGGTCGGACCTGTAAATTTGCAATTTAAATATCGTTAGCATGTGGATTATGATTATAAATTTATATACCATGAGATGGTTTCACTATCGTACCTTGCATATAGATAGGATACTTTTGATCAGTCGTGTCTCCAAGGAGAGAAATAAGATCATTCTTTGACGTTTTAGGCAGCAAAGCTGCTCGGTTTTGTCTGCTTATCGAGTTCTTATCATGTAACTTCATAAGTTGCAAAAAATTAATGCGTTCTTAGTAGAATTCTGATATGCATTTATATAAGACAAGAATAGTATTACTACTATGTTACCTGGTCAACTTCAAGGTGAAGGTACATATTGGCATGAAAGAATGGGGTTGACCCGATTTCGTGAACTGAAAGGCGTTGACTTGATGCAGTTTCGACATTCACAATTTTCCTTAGGTTTAGGTCGATTAGATTATAGCTATGTCCAACTGAAACTTCTGATGAACGGACTCTCTACATATATATAATACACAAGAAAGTCAAAACATTTGAACCTGAGACTGATGAATATGTTCATAAAAGTAATATGGGTCTTACAGAGGTTGCATCCTCAATGCTTGTTGCTTCAAGAAGATCTCTAGAAATAAAGTTTCGGCCTATCCCGCCTGCTACAATCTCTGAATCGACTGGTGGCACTGAGTTCAGTGTAAATGCCTATATGGAGCGGATAATACTTGATAAGTAAGTTCCTGTCAAAGGCTATATATGCAGATGACCTGTCAGTAAGATTGAATCAGCTAATGATCTGATGTTGATCATGATCTGACCCACCCTCCCCCATGAACACAGATGGATCATGGATTGACCCACTTATTGGTCTAGCTAAATGAGTATTTTGGTTGCATATTGGATCGAGATCCTACCTACTGACATGCCTAACATGAAGTACCTTTTTTTTTGTGATGCAAATAGTTAAAATGTTTATTTCATTTGGGTGTTTCTACTAGAGGATAAACAAGTGAGATCAATACCAAACCATGGCTATTGAAACCAAAGGCGCAGCTTGGGAGCTCGCCAGCATATGTGTAAGCTGTGTAAGATAGTCCATTAGGCAGTGTCGCTTTAATCAGATATCTGCAATGTTTGTAATGTTGTGGATAATCAAACAAAAGATAAACAATCGCACAAACAAAGTGGTCTCTCATATTGCGTTTTTTGAATGTGATTATGTAATAGGTAATAACCGTAATCAGATTTCACTTACACACCAAAGTGAACTATAGTTTTTGCTGTTTAATGTTGAGTTAGCTAATACTCATCAACAACTATATCGTTTTTCTAAGCTATAATCATATAAAGCCATAATCGGGTTCAATATACCAATACTAGGCACCACTTAAAAATGCAAAAACTATAAAACCACTTCCAAAACACAACGTGAACGCTACTTACGTATGACCGACAAGAGCAACATTAGCATCCTCATTATGAACTGCCACAGCCATAGCATCACTAACAACTAGTACATCAGAACAATCATCACTCACTTCTTCCTCTTCAACCTTATCCACATTCGGAATAAACGGAAGGATCTCCTTCCGAAAATTCAATATCATAATCTATCACAAGGACAACAGAATTAACAAAACTCGTTAAACCAATAAACAAAACTTGAAAACTCAATATCAAACTGCATGCATACATGAAGAAAAGGAACACCAGAACCATGAGCAAGTCCTTTCATTTCATTCCAGTAACTCGGAAACTTAGCGTTGTTGTTATGTGTTAGTTTGTGTATAAGTGTTTGTGATTTTGGTGACTGAGCAAATGGAAGTAACTGGTTGTTGAAAATGGAGTCTGTTAAGAGTCTGCTTCTTATCATATTGGAAAAATGTTTGCCAATGGAGTAGCCCATTTGGTATGCATCTTCACACGGTCCGATTTCGTATAGTTGCATTCTTGTTAAGGCTTCCATGGCTAATGATCAGCTTAACTGGGTGTGTTTTACCTTATCTTTACACACAGGGGTGACTTGCAGAGTGAGGTACTGAGGTTTGAGTTGGAGGGAATTACAAATTAGTCCTCTAGATTCTCATTATTTTCAAAGGATTAGATACAACAACTATAAAAGTAATACCCCCTAAAATAAAAGTAATACCCCCCCTAATTTTTGTTTTTTCCCTATTTTTATAAATTTTTTTTATTATAAAACTGCGAAATTGAAAGTATGAAACAGGAAATATAAAGTTTGATAAGTCAAAAGCAGTAAAACATAAAAAATACTAAAACTATAAAAGATAAAAATACTAAAACTATAAAAGACTATTTTGTCTAAAACTGGCAAAAAAAGTGCGGAACAAAAACTATAAGAGCAAGCGCAGCGGTAACGCAAGGTTGGGTGTTATGCCCACGTGGCCTGCATTAACCTTGCATTACCACAACGTCCGCCTGCGTTAACCTTGCGTTACCACCCTCAACATAACGTACGTTACCATGGTAACGCCGAGTTAAGCATGTTTCTTATTTTCTTTTCTTTTCTTTTTTTCTTCCGATTTAAATGGATTTTGGTGGGTTTTTGTGTGTGTTTTAGTGTGTGTGCAGGTGTGTGTGTGTCGAGAGGTTGAAGACGGGTCATATCTTATTTATTTATTTATTTATTTTATTTTTTTTTTATTTTTTTAGTCCTTAAGGTTTTGTGTATTACAGTTTGGTCCTTGTGGGTTTATACAAATTGGCGCTTTTTTTTTTTTTTTTTTTTTTTTTTTTTTTTTTTTTTTTGTTTTGTTTTTTTTTTTTTTTTTTTTTTTTTTTTTTTATTTTTTCTAGTTTTTATTTTTTTTTTTTTTTTTTTTTTTTTTTTTGGTAAATGTTTTTTTTTCATTAGTAATAAAAGGTTTATTATTATTATTATTATTATTATTATTATTATTATTATTATTATTATTATNTTTGGTAAATAAATTTTTTATTTTTAGTTATTTGTTTAAATAAAAATGTAATTTGTTTTAATTTGTATTTTGTTTAAATAATTGAAAAAATGATAAAAGTGAGGCCCAAAATGTTGAGTTAAGGTTGAGTTATTGTTGTGGGTGTTTTTTTGTGAGTTAAAGTGAAAGTGTTAAAGCTTATGTGGCGCTGACGTAGCACTGCGTTAAAACCTAACTTGTGTTATTGTTGTGTATGCTCTAAAGTTTGACAAGTCAAAAAAGTAAAAATCAAAAAATATGGAACAAAAAAACATAAAAAAAATATCTTGCCCTAGCAAGACTCTATTTTTAATTTACTTTCTTATTTATGTTTCTATATAAAGCTTTTATAGGTGTTAGCAAGCCGAGTCTCTTAAGCTTGAAACTCGAGACGAACTACAAACTCGAATTTGTTAAGTAATCAACATATTTAGATCGGTTTGACTCGACTAGATCATTAGTATTATAATAATTGTAATAATTAAGGTTGCTTGACGGACAACCCTAATCGGAGGTCTATTTTGGATCCGATGAGACCATTCCATAAAGATCGCGCATCAAGTAATGTTAGCGAGCCGAGTCTCTTACGCTTGAAACTCGAGACGAACTACAAACTCGAATTTGTTAAGTAATCAACATTTTTAGATCGGTTGGACTTGACTAGATCATTAGTATTATAATACTTGTAATAAGTAAGGTTGCTTGACGGACAATCCTAACCGGAGGTCTATTTTTGATCCGACAAGACCATTCCATAAAGACCGCGCATCAAGTAACGTTAGGTTGTTTCTTACAAATTAGAAGAGTTGAGATAATACCAATGACCTATTTAACAATAGTTTTTTTTTTTGTTTTTTTTTTTGTTTTTTTTTTTTTTTTTTTTTTTTTTTTTTTTTTTTTTTTTAGCACTACAAAAGAATATTAAGCATCTACCAGAAGAATACACCTTTGAGCTTTACAAGTCGAGTATATTGATGCTCAAAGCTTGACCGAAAGTCTTCTCGATTTACCCGTGTTCGAGTTTGACTTTATTTAAATTGTGTCGATTTGAATATTTCACAAGTAAATTTCGAATAATAACGTAGTTAGTGTGACTTATTGACTTAGTTAATGTATTAAGGGAAGTAATCCGGTGAGAAGAAAAATGAAAATGAGAAGAATAAGAAGGATTTCTAATCACGGGAGAAATTTAAAGGGATATGCATCTAAAATGTGTGCTTGTGTGGTTTGTTCTCACCCTTCTCATTTAAAATTTTCTTATCCTAACTCAATGTATTAATTCATATGCTTTAACCACATATATGTTATTTATTTCTTATCTACTTTGTATTAATTATATTAGTAAAAGAAAAATAATCTTTTCAAATTGAAGAAAAAAATACCTACAAAAGCAAATGTTGATTATCGTTTACCCCGTATCTTTCACGAGATATAAATGAGGTGAGATGTAGATAGCCTTACCTCTACCCAAAAGTTAAAAGGCTACTTTTAGAAGACCTCCGATCTTTTTGCAAGAAGTGAGGATCGAACCCTTAACTTTTATATTCAAACAAGAATGGTTTTCAAGTGATCTGGCCTACTATATTTTCTGTGAAAGTGTATACTTGAATATTGATTTGGTGGTAGTGGGCCAGATCCTAGGCTCATCCAATCTTTCATGCCACATGCTCCATCCAAAACTATCCTAAACTCTTAATAGCATTTTACTTGGGTCAATGGTAGCGGGCCGGATCTTTAGACCATAAAAACTTTCATGTCCTAATTTTTAACAAGATTCTAATTTGGCACTAGGATGAATTGTTAAACTAGATACAGTGATACACACTGGTTTTGAAGTTAGAGAAGGTATTAATATCTTTAAATTCTTGCCTCAAAACGAGAGCAAATAAAACCTCTTTAGAGCACTAGGTGCCCCTAAGCCATAAGACGCGTTTTATAACAAAAAGTACCGTTACTCCAGTTTTTTTTTCGTATAACTTAACTAAAAAACACCCATCTTCCATCACTCAAGTTATATACACCCTTGACCTACACTTTAACCCAATAAAACACACACACACACACACACAACACAACCCACACAAACACACCAGAAGCCCTTGATAACTTTTTGACCATTTGGACGGCAATTGTGGTTCCAGAAAGGCGTAGCGAGCCCACACAACCAGGTTGGTCCAACCTAGAGACTAAATGGCACCCTTCCCTTTACGCACGCGGGAGGAAACCCCTATCGCCATAGACAAGACTCAAACTTGAGACCTTGCCTAAGATGGTAAAACCTCCATACCGCTAGACCAGAGGCCCATTGGTTAAAAAGCCCTATAACTTGGCTGGTAAATTTGGCGCGAGGCTTTATAACGCAATAGGAGGTGTCATGTCAAGCCATAAGGTTGAGTTATAGGGCTATAAATTGCCTTATATATAACTTGCGATACAGAATGCTCTTATTATCAATTTTTGAGTAGCCAAACTTTAATTATATGTTGCCGCTCAGCTCGTAGCTTTTCCTTCCCAAATGCTGTAACATAAATGTTTGTTTACTCCGTATTTGATAAAAAAAGAATTTTGAGTCGCCAATGTCTGTTCAGAGTTGTTTATCATTTAGTTGTTATTATGATATAGATCATATTGATGATGCATAATTTGATTAAAATTTTCATTTTGCACTGTTAATCAGGGACGGAGTCAGGACCATATATGATTGGGTGCACAAAATCTTTTGAACCATAATCATGGGGCTTGTGGTCTGTTGGTAAAGGCTTAAGTAGTTAAGCGAGCCCAAGTGAGAGTAGTACCGGTTTGGGTGACCGACCGGGAAGTCCTCACTTGGGAACCACAAGCTCTAATGATATCAGGCGAATCGGGAATAGGAGTGGGGTTATCCCCTAAGGAGAGGCTCGCGGTTGGTATCTTTGCCCGAGGATGCGACACTAACTCGAGCCAACAACTAACATCTAACAACTAACCCGTCGTTAAAAAAAAAAGAAGAAAAGAAAAGAAAAATCTTTTGAACCATAATACTAGAAACACATATCGAAGGACTGAGTGCATTTAGGAAAAACCAGTGTTTTTTGCAAAAATTAACACTACATCAAGAAAATCCACGGGGTTCCCGAGCACCCGCGGAAACCCCCTAGCTCCGTCCCTGCTGTTTTTAACTACTGAAGGTCGACTCGCACTCGTTGATTCGCGCCAGTAACAGATCTTGCAAACTTAGATGGTTTGATATATGGATCGTGATCCAAATAATTGCTAAAAGCATAAAACGTCATGCATAGTACGTTAAAGGTTTTTTTGTGTTTTTTTTTTGAGAAATGATACATGGACCTAAAAATAGACCTAATTGTGGACCTAAAACCATGTGGCATGATCCTGATGGCTGCAGACAGGGACCCACTTATTTTACAACCCATCAGAATCATGCCACATGTGTTTAGGTCCACTTTTAGGTCTATTTTTAGGCCTATGTATCATTTCTCTTTTTTTTTCTTAGTGAAAATGATGAATGAATATATATTACAGTAATCTCTAACATGAAGTACGTATTTACTGCCAAAAATGGAAAGGGTGGACATGCCCATAGTACGTTAAAGTTAAAACTCTGAAGTTTTCTACTTTCGAGACAAAACCAATAAAAAGGTCAAAAAATGGCAGAAAATAATGGAGAAACAAACAACGCATACTCGAGTAATCAAATCAACCATAGAAAAGACAAATAGATTTTGGAAAATGTTCATGGCTGTGATACATTATTTGTTCGATATTATCTTTCTGTTGTAATTTAATATTATAAGATTATGTCTATTCACTCTTAGTTTACTAGCTCGGCCCATTAGGGTTTATATGTAATCATATACCCTATAAGTAGATCACTCTTATCACTTCTTGGATTACATCTTAATAAGAATTCTCTCTTCCTCTCATTCTTGTGTTCTTGTTTACTATATTTATAACACGTTATCAGCACGCTCTTAAAGTGATTCGATTTAAAAAGATATTAGAATGACAGAACGATCTTTCCGTTCCAACGTGACATCATCTTTTAGATAAGTTTTCTCTTCAACTTTGATTAATTTGTAATGTTGTAGATCCTTAAGCTTTTATTCCGATATATATTGGTCGTATTTGTTGTGCTGTTACTACTTTACTTAAATTAATAAAGCAAGAGACATCCATGCTATTTATGCTAACTAATCGATCGTATACATGTAGATCAAAACAATATGAGATCTATCATTCACGCATTATTTTGCCGTTTGATATTGGGTCTGAATATTATAATCATACATTAACGACAAGAGACAATAGTATTATATCAATATTGGTTTTGGTTTTTAATAAATTACATATATGTCCGTATATACTTTGTTGCTCCATTATCTGTTCATTTGATATATACTTTGTTGCTCCATGCCTCTGTTAACTGTTTTATAAATTACATGTATGATATATACTTTGAATAACTTACTAAATACATATATACATCATCCTATGATTGTCTTAAAATCTATTAGTTTAGTTTCAATTCGTATGATTGTCTTAAAATCTATTACTTTGAATAACTGTTTGTTAAATACAGTAGTTATTTAAGACGAACAAAAATTATCTTATTGATAAAGAGTTATAATTAAAAATTGATCTCTGTCTTACTTCAATTCATAATGGTCAACACATTTGTGTTTGAGTTCATAAAATATTGATTATCTTTAAGTTTGAGGTACGTGAATGTTAACAGTTTTCATACCGTTTGGTTATTAGTTGTATTTTCTTTTTATTTAAAGATTTATGATTCATGACCTATGTTCATGTTTTGGTAACTCTTTTGTAATTCACAAGCAGAAGAAAAAAAATGTTCTATTGTTATTACATTGAATAAAAAAAAAAATAATAATAATAATAATAATAAATAACATAACCTCATGTTGTGTTAAAGAAAAAAATTCTTAGAACCTCAAGTTCTAATATGATTTTTTCATGAATCAATATCATAACCTCATGTTATGATTATATTTATTCATAATAAAACCTCAAGTTTTATTACAATGAATAAATTAAAAAATACAATAACCTCAAGTTATTGTATCTCTTTTAATGAACATCATGTTCAGTTATTATTCTCTTAAGAGAATCGCAATATCATAACCTCAAGTTATGTTTAAAAAAAAAAAAAGTATGAACCTCAAGTTCTACTACGATGAATATAATCAAAATCACATAACCTCAAGTTATGCGAGAGATAATACATTAGAACCTCAAGTTCTAATATGGTTTGATCAATTGGATCAATAACATAACTTCATGTTATGTTAGAGAAAAAAAAATGGAACTTCAAGTTCTAATATGATTCAATCAATAGAATCAATAGCATAACTTCATGAAGCTACCGATGGAAGATCTCGAGATATCTGAGTCGTCATCAAAAGTTCCACCCGAGTCAAAAGAGCAAACATCGTTAAAGTCAAAGCTACTTGAAGCAAGAACAAGGGGTCAAAGATCAAGCTCTCGTGCAAAAAAGTAACAAGGTCTTGCTCTAAACTTTTTTTTTAGCTTGTGTGCATAGTCGATATATTGTTGTAATTTCGAGTTTCAATATTGTATCACTTCAAAGAGAGGCTTTTTGAATATCAGAATATATCAAAATTCCTAACAATGTACGTTTAAATGGTCAAATAGATCAAGCAATCCTGAAAACATAAGAAAATTGGCCTTTTCTTGGATTATCTTCAATTATTGACAGCGTTCTTTCATCCAAATCAATCACAGCCGTACATAGTGTGTAAAGGGTCGGACCTGGAAATTTGCAATTTAAATATCGTTAGCATGTGGATTATGATTATACATTTATATACCATGAGATGGTTTCACTATCGTACCTTGCATATAGATAGGATACTTCTGATCAGTCGTGTCTCCAAGGAGCGAAATAAGATCATTCTTTGACGTTTTAGGCAGCAAAGCTGCTCGGTTTTGTCTGCTTATCGAGTTCTCATCATGTAACTTCATAAGTTGCAAAAAATTAATGCGTTCTTAGTAAAATTCTGATATGCATTTATATAAGACAAGAATAGTATTACTACTATGTTACCTGGTCAACTTCAAGGTGAAGGTACATATTGGCATGAAAGAATGGGGTTGACCCGATTTCGTGAACTGAAAGGCGTTGACTTGATGCAGTCTCGACATTCACAATTTTCCTTAGGTTTAGGTCGATTAGATTATAGCTATGTCCAACTGAAACTTCTGATGAACGGACCCTCTATATATAATACACAAGAAAGTCAAAACATTTGAACCTGAGACTGATGAATATGATCATAAAAGTAATATGAGTCTTACAGAGATTGCATCCTCGAGGTTTGTTGCTTCAAGAAGGTCTCTAGAAATAAAGTTTCGGCCTATCCCGCCTGCTACAATCTCTGAATCGACTGGTGGCACTGAGTTCAGTGTAAATGCCTATATGGAATGGATAATACTTGATTATTAAGTTCATGTCGAAGACTATATACGCAGATGAACTGTCAGTGGATTGAATCAGCTAATGATATAATCTGATGTTGATCATGATCTGACCCACTCGCCCCCATGAACACAGATGGATGATGGATTGACCCACTTATTGGTCTAGCTAAATGAGTATTTTGGTTGCATATTGGATCGAGATCCTACCTACTGACATGCCTAACATGAAGTACCTTTTTTTTGTGATGCAAATGTTAAAATGTTTATTTCATTTTGGTGTTTCTACTCTAGAGGATAAACAAGTGAGATCAATACCAGACCATGGCTATTGAAACCAAAGGCGCAGCTTGGGAGCTCGCCAGCATATGTGTAAGCTGTGTAAGATAGTCCATTAGGCAGTGTTGCTTTAATCAGATATCTGCAATGTTTGTAATGTTGCGGGTATCAAACAAAAGATAAACAATCGCACAAATAAAGTGGTCTTTCATATTGCGTTTTTTCAATGTGATTATGTAATACAGTAATAGGTAATAACCGTAATCAGATTTCACTTATACCAAAGTGAACTATAGTGTTTGCTGTTTAAAGCTGAGTTAGCTAATAACGCTACTAAACCAATGTGATTATCGCAGGTTTTTTGCTCTAACACTACTAAACCAATAATCCAAAACCTGCTATTTGATACCTAAATAATCATATACAGCCATAATCGGGTTCAATATACCAATACTAGGCACCACTTAAAAACGCAAAAAAACCACTTCCAAAACGCAACATGAACGCTTACGTATGACCGACAAGAGCAACATTAGCATCCTCATTATGAACCGCCACAGCCATAGCATCACTAACAACTAGTACATCAGAACAATCATCACTCACTTCTTCCTCTTCAACCTTATCCACCTTCGGAATAAACGGAAGTATCTCCTTCCGAAAATTCAATATCATAATCTATCACAACAACGACAGAGTTAACAAAACTCATCAAACCATTAAACAAAACTTGAAAACTCAATATCAAACTGCATGCATACATGAAGAAAAGGAACACCAGAACCATGAGCAAGCCCTTTCATTTCATTCCAGTAACTCGGAAACTTAGCGTTGTTGTTATGTGTTAGTTTGTGTATAAGTGTTTGTGATTTTGGTGACTGAGCAAATGGAAGTAACTGGTTGTTGAAAATGGAGTCTGTTAACAGTCTGCTTCTTATCATATTGGAAAAATGTTTGCCAATGGAGTAGCCCATTTGGTATGCATCTTCACACGGTCCGATTTCGTATAGTTGCATTCTTGTTAAGGCTTCCATGGCTAATGATCAGCTTAACTGGGTGTGTTTTACCTTATCTTTACACACAGGGGTGACTTGCAGACTGAGGTTTGAGTTGGAGGGAATTACAAAGTAGTCCTCTAGATTCTCATTATTTTCAAGGGATTAGATACATACTATAAAAGTAATACCCCCTAAAATAAAAGTAATACCCCCCTAATATTTGTTTTTTCCTTATTTTTATAAATTTGTTTTTATTATAAAACAGTGAAATTAAATATATGAAACAGAAAATATAAAGTTTGATAAGTCAATTAAAAGTAGTAAAACACAAAAAATACGGAGCATAAAACTATAAAAGACTACTTTGTCTAAAACTGGCAAAAAAAGTGCGGAACAAGAACTATGAAGTTTGACAAGTCAAAAATAGTAAAAGTCAAAAGATACAGAACAAAAAAACATAAAAATATCTTGCCCTATCAATAAAGTGAGTATTACGGGTAGCCATAGCAAGACTCTATTTTTAATTTACTTTCTTATTTATGTTTCTATATAAAGCTTTATAGGTGTTAGCGAGCCGTCTCTTAAGCTTGAAACTCGAGACGAACTACAAACTCGAATTTGTTAAGTAATCAACATTTTTAGATTGGTTTGACTCGACTAGATCATTAGTATTATAATACTTGTAATAAGTAAGGTTGCTTGACGGACAACCCTAACCGGAAGTCTATTTTTGATCCGACAAGACCATTCCATAAAGAGTAAAGACCGCGCATCAAGTAACGTTAGGTTGTTTCTTACAAATTAGAAGAGTTGAGATAATACCAATGACCTATTTAACAATAGTCTATTTTTCCTAGCACTACAAAAGAATATTAAGCATCCAGCTCCATAATACACATTTGAGCTTTACAAGTCGTGTATATATTCATACTCAAAGCTGACCGAAAGTTTTCTCAAGTTACCCGAGTTCGAGTTTGACTTTATTTAAATCGTGTCGATTTGAATATTTGAATATTTTACGAGTAAATTTCGAATAATAACGTAGTGTTTGCGTGACTTAATGACTTAGTTAATGTATTAAGGGAAGGGATCCAGTGAGAATAAAAACTAAAACGAGAAGAATAAGAAGGATTTCTAGCCACGGAAGAAATTTAAGGAGAGATGCATCTATATTTGTAGGTGCACCTGAAATGTTTGGTTGTGTCAACTTGTGTGGTTTATTCTCACCCTTCTCATGCATTAACTCAATGTATTAATTCGTAAACTTTAACCATATATATATATTTTTTTATTTCTTATCTACTTTGTATTAATTATATTAGTAAAAGAAAAATAATCTTTTCAAATTAAATAAAAAAGTATCTATGAAAGCAAATGTTAATCATCGTTTACCTCATATCTTTCACGAGATATAAAGGAGGTGAGATGTAGACAGTCTTATCTCTACCCGAAGGTAAAGAGGCTGTTTTTAGAGGACTTCCGATCTTTCTGCGGGGAGTGAAGATCGAATCCTTTATATCTAAAGAAGAATGGCTTTTCAACTGATCTAGCCTACTATATTTTCTGTGAAAGTGTAGACTTTATTGATTTGGTGGTAGTGGGCCAAATCCTAGGTTCATCCAATCTTTCATGGTGTAACATGCTCCATCCAAAACTATCGTAATCCTAAACTCTTAATAGCATTTTACTTGGGTCAATGGTAGCGGGCCGGATCTTAAGACCATCAAAACTTTCATGTCCTAATTTTTAACAAGATTCAAATTTGGCACTAGGATGAATTGTTAAACTAGATCCACTGTTTTTGAAGTTAGAGAAGGTATTAATATCTTTAAATTCTTGCCTCAAAACGAGAGCAAATAAAACCTCTTTAGAACACTAGGTGCCCGTAAGGCTGTGCACAGTCGTGACCAGACCCGATCTTGCCACATCAGCTTTCTCTTTCCGACNAAAAAAGGTGTGCGTAAAATATCTGTCGAAATTTTAACCGATTTGGGAGAAGGTTGTTGCTTGACCGACCCATGACCAAACACCCACAGTCGCCGTGACCGACCAAGACCGAGCTATGACCGATCACTTGACCCTCCCACTGTGCCCAGCCTAAGCCATAAGACGCGTTTTATAACAAAAAGTACCGTTACTTCAGTTTTTTTTTTCCTTCCCTATAACTTAACCCCAAAACACCCTTCTTCCATCACTCAAGTTATATGACACCTCCGACCTACACTTTAACCCAATAAAACACACACACACACACAAAAACCTATAACTTGGTTGGTAAATTTGGTGCGAGGCTTTATAACGCAGTAGGAGGTGTGATGTCAAGCCATAAGGCTGGGTTATAGGGCTATAATTGCCTTATATATAACTTGCCATGTGCTCTTATTATCATTTTTAGAGTAGCCAAACTTTAATAATGTGTTGCCGCTCAGCTCATAGCTTTTCCTTCCCAAATGCTTTAACATAAATGTTTGTTTATTTGATAAAAAAAGAATTTTGAGTCGTCAATGTCTGTTTAGAGTTGTTTATCATTTAGTTGTTATTATGATAGATCATATTGATGACGCATAATTTGATTAAAAATTTCATTTTGCACTGTTAACTACTGCAAGGTCGACTCGGACTCGTTGATTCCCACCAGTAACAGATCGTGATCCAAATAATTGCTAAAAGCATAAAACGTACATGCATAGTACGTTAAAGGTTTTTTTTTTTTTTTTTTTTTTTCTTAGTGAAAATGATGAATATATATTACAGTAATCTCTAACATGAAGTACGTATTTACTGCCAAAAATGGAAAGGGTGGACATGCCCATAGTACGTTAAAGTTAAAACTCTGAAGTTTTCTACTTTCGAGACAAAACGAATAAAAAGGTCAAAAAAATGGCAGAAAATAATGGAGAAACAAACAATGCATACTCGAGTAATCAAATCAACCATAGAAAAGACAAATAGATTTTGGAAAATGTTGATGGCTATGATACATTTTCGATATTATCTTTCCATATATTTTTTTTACATGTACATATATTATAAGGGGTGATACTCCCACCACATTTTTTAGTGCATGCACCACAATTTGTGCATTACAGTATTGTACCGTACAATACTGTAATGCACAAATTGCGGTGCATGCATCAAAAAATGTGGTGGGAGTATCAATTCCCATTATTATAGGTAAATCCGTGAAGTTATAATTTTCCATTACATACATACATCTTTACAGTAATAATAATTAAGCAAAGCAAACATTAAGCGGAACAAATTGAAGATGTTAAGTTGAGCCATTCTGTGCGTGCAAGACAACTAAGCATCCAAAAAAAAAAAAACAAGTATTCTGCAAAAATCAGCCCTCACAAGTAATTAAACAGCCTAAATTAAGCATGATCCATCGTGTTATAAACTAGCATCACTCATGTAATCACATCTAGTTGGTCGTCATGACTCCTGCGCCTAGATACCAACTAAAAAGTCGGTTGAACTCCCCTAAATAAATTGGATCCGAAGATTAGTTGCAAGATATTGTTTCAAAAGATCATGGGGCTTGTGGTCTAGTGGTAAAGGCTTAAGTAGTTAAGCGAGCCCAAGTGAGAGTAGTACCGGTTTGGGTGACCGACCGGGAAGTCCTCACTTGGGAACCACAAGCTCTAATGATATCAGGCGAATCGGGAATAGGAGTGGGGTTATCCCCTAAGGAGAGGCTCGCGGTTGGTATCTCTGACCGAGGATGCGACACTAACTCGAGCCAACAACTAACCCGCCGTTCAAAAAAAAAGATATTGTTTCAAAAGATGAGTGTCGGTCATGAACATCTTTCTGTTTCATGTTTCCATTTTCAACAGAATTAACACTGTACATGATTCGTTTCTTGTCTAATTCAAGGGGTGAGTAAAATGAAATTGTTGCAGTAAGTAGAGTGAAAATAAAGAGATGATAATTTACGCGTTTGACTTGTCTCTCCATCACCTCAAATCTGGAAAGAAATACAATGATTAAAATGTTCATGATCATTTGTTTGTATTTTTTAGGCAATAAGTTAAAATATCATATAGACAACAAGTTTATCAACTTTAGGTACATTTTAATTTTGTAGTCTAACTGTATTTATATTGATAAAGAAAAAATCAAAAAGTGAAAAGTAAAAACTTAAAACTAATTTGTTATTTTACTTAAATGAAAAACTGAAAACTAATTTAAGAAACTTAAAACTAATGTATCTCATTTCTTGAATATTAAAATTAGCTATTACAATTTGTTCTTTTATTTAAAATAATTATACCTTATAATAATTTACAGTTACATTTTGATTTTTTACGTTAACCAAAATATCACAATTATAATTATTTGCCGCGATAAAATCTCGTTGTTATGCACTGTTACTCGTCTAGTAATTAATTATGTGTATTAGTGTTATTTGTGAAAAGATTGATATCATTTTCTAAAGTATAACTATCTGAAGCAAAGAACCAGATCACGTATTGTTGGCTGTTTTTATTTCGAGAAAATGACATTTCCAGCAAAATCACAACAACTATTTCCATCTCCACAACAAATATTACCATTTTCGGGCAAATAGCCACCACCGCGACACCCTTCCTTCCACCCCCACCATTCCCGACCACGAAAATCAAAGATCGGCAATTACCAGATCAGACTAACATGATCTACAACCAAATCCATCCATTATTCATTGTTCGTTTTCTTTTTTAAAATTTTAAAGACCCGTGTTTTAAAGCATATGGTTTCTGAATTGAACCTAAACATGAGGAATGATGGGTATGTTAAGGTTCAAGATCTACTAAGACAGAACCTCAAAACATTTGAAAATGTTTCTATAAGTTCTCACATGGTTGATGATATTAAGGAGGTGTGTTGCACCTCCATGTTCATTGTTTCGTTGAGCATGTAGTATCAAGTATCAATGTATATATCTAGTGGTAGCTTGATTTGTTTGTCTTTTTAAAGTGTTGCTTAATTTTGTTTTGAGTGAGGCTTAAATATATATGAGGATGGTTGGAAAATTGATTACTCCATCTGTCATATATTAGTGTCCACTTTGACTTTTTTGAGTATTTCTTGTTCAATGTTGATCATAAATATTTTTATTTGTGATATATAATACTTGATGAAAATTATACCAATGAAAATATATTTAAAACTCAATCCATTCATATATTTTGCATCAAGTATTATATAACACAAATAGTATAATTTAAGGTCAAAGTTGAACAAGGCTCCAAAAAGTTAAAGTAACTTAATATGGGACGGATGTAGTATTAGAAAAAGAGTTGGTCAGAATCTGGAGAGGTTGCCGGATTCTAGAGAAATGGCTGGGAATTATGATGAAGGTAATTATGTAGATAATGGAGATGAAAATATAAAGATGGGGTATTTTTGACTTTTTACAAATAATAAGATAAAACATCAATCACATGTACTTTTGTTATAAAAAAGAGACGTGTCACAAATATACTAGGTTCGCACAATCGATAGGTCGAGTTTGACCATTTTAGGAAGAGCTTTTGTTTTTGTCTAAGTAATGGGCCATTGGGTTTCAAATGGAGTTAACACCCTTGCCTCTGGAGACAGAGGTCAAGGGTTTGATCCTCACCCCTTGCAAGGCTGGAAGTTCTTTTCTACCTTTGGTAGAACCGGAAGCAGCCTCTCTACCTTAGGTAGGGGTAAGGTTGTCTACGTCTCAACCTTCCCCATACACCGTGAAAGATGATATTGGGACCAATAACCCATGGAAGACGGTATTTGGAGTTACTTTACTTTAGTAGTTAAGTTGGATTAGTGGTGGTGGTCTGACATCAACAAGTCAACGCCATATCAATATCTATTTACCATTTTCTCACCACTCTCGCGGTGGTTACTAGATTCCTTGTCATTTAAATATACCTGCTTAAACTCTAACATACCTTGCAACATATTCACGTAGTATGGTCTTACTCATTATCTCTGGTAGTCTTACCAATCCTTTTTTATCACGTGGTCTGCACCATCAAATGGTGCAAAATTGGTTGCTTAACGCTTACGTTGTCCCATGATGAGTGTAGTGTTAACCACTATTGACTATGGTGCCACATAAGCATATCACTCGTGGTGCGGCCTTGCTCATTATCACGGGTAGTCTTATTAATGTTAGTCGTATATGTCGAATGTGTGCTATGGATATGCACAATGAGTTGGCTATTAGTTATATGATGATAGACATTAGTTGTTAATTAGCTAGAACTTTAAGAACCCTAAATAGATTGTTGATAGACATTATTTATATGATGTATATTGTATGTATCATGCACAAGCAATCAAACATTATTCTCTCTTACATGTTGTCTCTATAATCTTACATGGTATCAAGAGCCTTTGTCAACCGATTTTAACAAACCTAAATTCTTCCGCCGCCGCCTCCGGCCGCTGGCTACATACCTGAGGTACGGAGGGCTCCCTTTAAACCTTAACCTCTGTAAGTGCTATAATAAACCCCACCCATGTTTGGATGTTTATTTATGAGGTGGATCTTTATGTTTTTCTAGGGAAAAACACGCCCCGTTTGTTTGGAAGGTTCTTTGGGGGTTGAAGTTTTAGAACCAACTTTCGTTTTCTTAGTTTTTCTTTTTATGTTAGTGCATGAGTTTTAGTTGTAGTTTCATTTATTTTAGTGTAGGGGATACTTTGGGTTATCCCGTTTGTTTTAGTTGTAGGGGATACTTTGGGTTACACCGTTTGGTCAGGATACTTTGGTTTATCATGTTTGGTAAGGGATACTTTGGTTTATCCTGTTTGGTAAGGGATACTTTGGTTTATCCTGTTTGGTATGGATACTTTGGTTTATCCGATTTGTTGCGTCTTTATGTCTGTTGTTGTTTGAAGATGTGCTTCCACTTGCTGTCGAATGTCTTCTTCATCAATTATTTATTAATTTTACTTTATTGTTTATTAGCTTTTAATCTCCGGTCCGAGCTTTCGCGATTTCGCCGCTTACACTGCAGGGGAGTGTTAGCCGTATATGTCGAATGTGTGCTATGGATATGCACAATGACTTGGCGTATGAATATGCACAATGGAGTTGGCTATTAGTTATATGATGATAGACATTAGTTGTTAATTAGCTAGAACTTTAAGGGTGATTGATATTTGCCCTAAATAGATTGTTGATAGGCATTATTTATAGGGGGGATTTACATCCCCATGTTGATAGACATTATTTATATGATGTATATTGTATGTATCATGCACAAGCAATAAAACATTATTCTCTCTTACATGTTGTCTCTATAATCTTACAGTTTCTAACTGTGACTTTCATATGCATCAACCTTTCGATTTTGGATGATTATGCAAGTGTGTTGTGTATTAACGAAGTAATTAAAATTGATTTGGAACTCATGTGATTCATTTTAAATACGAGTTGCGGTGTTTATTTAAGGATGTTTGTCTTCTGCTACTTTGGTCTATATGGAAGTAGCCAAATAAAAATGTTCATCCCCCCGGAGATGATTCGACTAAATGACGGGACGTGGACATTTTTTGTGCAACACCGACCCCTCTTTTAGATCTCAAATACATGCATGAGCTCAGCTTTGAAATAACTGAGTGCAAAATTAATGGTTGCAGATTGGATGACATCTAGTGAGTGTTTGGGTTCCTTTTGTATATTCTTGTTCTATGTATTTTTGTTGTTCCATGTTCCAAATTTGCCCTCTAACCGCATTGTATGAGTTCTCGTTG
The DNA here is from genome assembly GCA_014162995.1 of Artemisia annua. Lineage (NCBI taxonomy): Eukaryota > Viridiplantae > Streptophyta > Magnoliopsida > Asterales > Asteraceae > Artemisia > Artemisia annua. The sequence continues at coordinate 219,035 of LBNU01020694.1, read as the reverse complement.
TTGCATTTTGTCTTTAATAAGAGTTTTAGAGTTGCCTTTCTCCAAAAGAAAAGTCGCTGAAGAACAGTCAAACAAGAATACAGCTTTTATAATGGTATATAGTATATACATTTTAATTGGCTAAATATCTTAAATAGTAATAAAAAAAGACATTGTGAAAGGCAACAGAGAAGGAATCTGAATCTCGCAACCAGTCAAGTTGCTTACTTTTTAGTAGGGGTGAGCATGGTGCGGGTTGGTGCGGTTTTTGGTAAAAACCGAACCGCACCCGCAATTGCGGTTTTTAAAAAGTGAGAATCCGCAACCGCGCGGTTTTGCGGTTTTGCGGGTTCGCGGTTTTTGCGGTTTTGCGGGTTGGTTTTGCGGTTTTTGCGGTTTTTAAAGTAATTTTTTCTCAAATTATATTTTTCGTATATAATTATTATAGAATAAATATATCATAAGGTTACATGATGGAATGAAACATATATACAAAATATTATGTATTTAGTATGAAATTATAAATGTATACGATAGTAAAATTTAAATGGGGTGAAGAATTTTAAAAACTTCGATAATAAATCGATAGAAAAATAAAATTATATGACCTAAAAACTCAAGAATAATTAACTTATAAAATTCGTTTAAGACAACTAATTATGAAAGTATAAACAAAAGTATCTTATCATACAAAAATTATGAAATTTAGTTGGTTTATTTAGAAAAAATATATAACATATTTGAATATGACTTTACGGTGCGGTGCGGTTATTGCGGTGCGGTTTTTAGGTGAAAACCGAAACCGCACCGCAAAATGCGGTTTTTTTTATTTTCAGGAACCGCACCACGGTTTTTGTTGCGGTTTCGGTTTTTGCGGTGTGGGTTTTGCGGTTTTTTTGCGGTTTGCGGTTTGCGGTGCGGTTCCTGCTCACCCCTACTTTTTAGAACATGGTGAAATTAAGCCATTTTGTTGGTTCATTGTATTTTCTTTACTATTTATAAAATAAATTAGTCTATATTTTAAAACTTAAAATCTCATAAAAATAATAAAGTAGATTCCTCAAAGTACCCTTTAAAATAATTAACTTACATAAATCTTAAATATAAAATTACAATACACGGTTTAAATAATAATTGAGACATTTTATTAATGAAAATTTTGAAGACTTTTTTAATATATCTTAAAATAAATAACTTAAATAAAGCTTAAATGTGGCTCCTGAATGAACAGATTTTACATGGTTTAAACAATAATGGCCCTTTACTAATGGAAACTTCAAATATTTTTGATGAAATACACGGTTTAAACAATATAACCACGGGTGTATGACTAAATAATGTTAAGTGAAACTTCAAATCATACTATCTTATAAAGCATTTAGGCATTCTAAAAAAAAAATACTTAAAATTAAGCATTACAAGTTCTTAAGCTAAAATTACAACTAATTAAAATACATTTTCTAACATTAAATGCAATTACAAGTTCTTAAGCTTAAAAAACAACTAATTAAAACACATTTTCTAACATTAAATACAATCTTTAAGTAGAAATACTTAAAATTCAACATTACAAATTCTTAAGCTAAAAGTACAACTAATTAAAACACATTTACTAACATTAATTAACTGGTTAATAAATATAATTAATGCAGTTACTAAAACACCCCTTACATAAAAAATACAAATCATTAAGCATATTGTACAACAACTTAAACACAATTCCTGTATTAAATGTCACTAATACAAATAATAAATCATATTATACAAATATTCAAGCTCGGACGGGCAATGGGCCAAATGGGCTCGAGCCTGAACAGGCACGGGCGACTCGAGCCCGAACAAGCATGGGCCAACGGGCTCGCGCCCGAACGGTTTATAACTACTAGCTATCACTTTTGCCTTTTGATGCCGTTAACATTTATTTTAGGGTACCCGCCGCTGAAACGCGCGGGTACCCTACTAGTACCTTATTAACATAGATTGCTTCTTCTTAAACTTTAATCTTAAATGGCAACTTGTAATAGAAATGAAAACTTTTCTAAGCATAAATTTTTTTGTCATCTCGGATGAATTAATGTTATAAACCATGTCTTAGAAAATCAACATACGATGCTCAAATTCTATAAACCATGTCTTAGAAAATCAGCATATGAGGCCCAAATGCTATAAACCGATTTTTAATACCAAATGGAAGCTTGAACGGTTTATAACTTTTGAAACACACATATTTTATTATTATTAATTTTTTAATTTAATAGTTTCCAAAAAACTATTCTAATTTTTACTATATAAACACCATAACTTTTTCTTACTGTTGTGATAACTCATAGTCAAGTTGCTGGCCCGTTTAACTACAAGTTCCCAAAGTATAATTATTTCTCGCTATAAATCGATATTTTGCGCGGGTATTCGTCTAGTTTGAACGAGTCAAAATTGTAAAGTGAGGTAGTAATGATTAAACTGTATAGAAAGTCGGACTAGTGATATAAAGTTGCTCACATAAGATCATGAAAGGAAACTAATGCCCTTTGTGCTACATCATTTCAACTTTTGTTTGAAGATTGATATTAGGAAAGATAATATCAAAAAATAATGTATCACGTACACAATCTAGTTCTATGGGAAAAAAATGAATAAAACTAAGTATCCACACTCATCATTCAAGATGATCAAGTACTGGATCTCCTGTAGAAATTTATTCAAATTATTTAGAAAGATTAGCGGTCCAACCGTTGCTCGATCATAGTTTCCGTTCTCATTACAGCTACAATATGTTGATCTTGATGCTTGGTCTTCAACTCCACAGGTTTAGTCTATAAGAAAACAAGAGGAAATGCCATCTTCAAACCTAAGCAGAATTGGTTAATAGGTATGTCTATAACTGTACAAACCACAATCAAAGGATAATATAATGAAAATATAAAATGTAAGATATGCATGTAGATCGAAGAATTACAATAATAGAACATAATGCTTCAAATTTAGGTTAGACAATGTTTTGTTATGGTTTGTTCGCGTGAAACTATACTCCGTATATATAAGTAATGTTTAATAACCAGTTAAAAATGGGAAATATATTTTGCGGAAAATGTGAAAGGGAGCTCCCTTCAGTCCAACCACGAGAAACTTAAGATCCAATTTGTCTCCCGCATCATTCACTCATTTACTGAGTACCATACTTTTTAACTGAGTATTTGGATGAATGAGTCGGCAGCTAATTGACATCCTATCACAACCCATGAATGGATCGAAGAGAGCTCTCTTCTTACAACTTTGAATTAAAACCCAACACATAATAAAAGTACTCCTAGAACTAATATGAGGCCATTCATTAGGCCATTAGGGTCTTGAACCAAAATTGAAGATTAAGCTTCAGGTATACTTGCATAACAATTGGTACGTGCATGAAATAGATCCAACTTGAAGGAAGAATCAAGTGTTCATGCATGTATGTTAATCAACAAAGGGTCTTGAACAATCGTATATGTATTTGGTGTATATAGAGGAAAACAGACGATGACTCTTAGGTGGGAGAGAAAGAATTAATTGTTTTCTAGGGTTTCATGTGTTCTTTTTATGGGAAAGGATGGCACTTATATTTATAGCAAACTTAAAAGTATTTATTTAAGAGATAATGTACTAACATCAGTTAATTCTTTAATATTTTTACTATCAAACTAACTACTCAACTAATTTGGTTTTAGTCTAACAATTCTAGCTATGTACCATGCCGGATGATGAAATACTTACCACAAGTATATAGGAGTGTATCTGACGATATATATCATCATATTATAATTTTTTTTTTCTTTATGAAAATGGAAAGACATTCACCGTTTGATAATAATCTTTGGCTTAATTAAGTAATTAAAAAAGCGACAGTTATGACTACAAGAAATTTTAAAAAAACTTAGAGATCGATGCCAGTAAAATTCCAAGTGACATTTAAACATTAGTGTTCAGAATATCACATTATGTTAACAGAAAACAACTCGTATATATACATAGGTCCACTATCACAATAACGAGGAAAAAAAAAAAAAAAAAAAAAAAAAAAAAAAAAAAAAAAACCATCCACAGACATCGTATTTAATACTGAAAAAAAAAAAATGAAAGCTCGATTTTGGTATTGCACCAAGTAAAGGTTGATCATGAGTTCATATACTAGCCCATATATGCATAACATAGGACAAAGACATATTAAATTTATTAGAAATATTATGATGAATATATTTTAACTATTATATTAGAGCGTCCTTGATTTAGATGCATTCTAATTTTTAGATGCACTCTAATATATTCCTAGCTAAAAAATAGATGCATTATTTAGTTTTTTTTTTGTCGCGGCGAGCATTCATCAAGTAGAGAATGTTAATGTATTTTATCATTTGGTGTCCAAAAACATTGATGATAGTGCACTTTGCATGTTATCATTTAAATCACTTTACAGGAAACTGATTTGGGAGCATCTATATGAATAGAGAGCATCTATTTAAGTCGATGCATCTGTAAAATGTGCTTTAGTTATTTCTCATCCTTCCTCATTTTAAGCATTTTTCTCACTAG